>ML810188.1:0-47543 GCA_009831015.1 Picea engelmannii
TGAAAGTTAGAGTGAATCATATCTAGAGATGAATGTATCTCCTGTAACACCCTTGTTTTAAAGTACAAAATTTCACTAGAAAAATGCACCCTTTATACTCCAAGGAATCCTACTACCAAGTATAGCCCTTAGGGGGTTTGGGGTCTTCCTAAATATCGTGGATGAGTTTAACCACCTTGTCATTTTATAATCATTATTTTTGGGCTTCAACAATACAATCAGTTATAAGTAAGGATAAATCAAAGAGGCATCCTTCATCCTCATATTTCCTATACAAAGCATCAACTACCACATTATCCTTTCCTTTTTTATATATGATCTCATAATCATACCCTAGCATCTTAGTGACCCACTTGTATTTCTCTGGGGATGATAACCTTTGTTGTAGAAAATAATTCAAGCTATAATTATCTATCTTGATCTAGAAGCACCTCCTGATGAGATATGGGTTCCAGGTGTCCACATTATGAAGGATGGTCATCATCTCTTTTTCATAGGTTGACTTGCCTAAATTCGTGTCACATAATTGTTTACTAGTGAATGCCAAGGGACACACTTCTTGCATAAATATGGCTCTAAGGCCTCTACCTAAAGCATTAGATTCTAAGGAAAAATTCTTAGTGCAATCTAGCACGACTGACAATAGGGTATTCTACACAACTTCATTTAAGGTGGAAAAGCTTTTTCAGTTGCCTAATTCCATACAAAAGCATTCTTTTTTAGTAGGGAGATTAAGTAGGCTACAATTCATCCATAATTTTCCATTAATTTTTGGTAGTGACCCATGATCCCTAAGGAACCATGTAATGTTTTCAAAATCTTGGGGTAGATCCAATCCTTCATAGCCTCAATTCTCTTGGGATCCACTCTCACTACACCTTGATTGATAAGGTATCCTAATTCTTTAACCTTGGAAGCACCAAAATCACATTTGGAATGTTTAAGTAAAACTAGTTGTCCCTAAGGAGTTGTAAGGATCGTTCAATATGCTTCTAATCCAGGTGGATATCGGTGGCCACCCACCTATCCCAATTGGCTCCAAACAATCTTCTCGCAATTTACTATTTTTAGCATTTTTTTGGTTCCTAAACTTCTAGGGCCATTTTGAGGGATTAAATGAATTTTTTGGGGGATCGAGCACCTCAATGATAGCCAAAGGCTTTGATTGAGCCCACAAAATGAATATCCTCGATGATACCTTTCCAACAAGTTATTGTGCGCCCAAAAAGGAGATCATATTCCAAATTTACGTCCCCGAGAAGTTGATACACCAAACTACCCAAAACGAGGTCCAAAAAACTGTTGGCTTTTCATCTTCCAAGGTTAGGGTTTTGGATTTTCTTTATGTTAAAAATTCCTTTAGAGCCTCATTGTAATCATCTCCTTGCGAATGTGAGTATTCATCACATCTCTTCTCAGAGATAAGATGTCGCCATTCTAGCGAGTCTTTCACTCTGTATTTCTATAGTTTTGTACATTTCTCTCATTAATAGAAATTGTGTATTATGGTATCTCTGTGTTTATGGTTGCATCTCTAATATATTTATGTTATATTATTGGATATCTAAGATATCTCTGTACATTTATTTATGATATCTCCCCTCTCATTTCGTGACAAAAATAATTCAGATCAGTGGTATCAAAGCAGGTTGATCTTGATCATTTTTTTTAGTGCATGTCCCCGATGAGGTCCAAGTATAGAAAGTTGGGTCTTGAACTCGTCTCTCTTGAGGAAAATCACTCTCACATGCCCAAGAAACCCTCCATAATGAAAGAAAAGAAAATTGACAAAGAAGACGATTCTATTAATTCGTTGCTTGAGCAAGCTCTCACGCAACAGAGAGATGAAATGATGGAGAATTTTTCCCACATCCTTCAACGCCCATCGATAACAACAGGTACGTCTTCATCAAGAGGCCACTTTGGAGGCACCTCACCTTTAAAAGGTATAAGTTAATTTTTATATTCCCATATTTGAAGGACATGTAGATCTGGATGCCCTATAAAAATGGTTAAATCTGATAGAAGGTTATTTCTTTGTTCATAATTTCTCCGACAGGGAAAATATCACCTTCACACTCCTTAAGGCTCTCCCCCATGTCAAACATTGGTGGGAAACTTACTGGGAGAAAAGTTCCACAGAGGAGTCTTGAATATATGGGGTTGAGCCCACTTGGGATCTTTTTATGGATGCGGTCAAGGAACAATATTACCTGTTGGCAACTATGACAACCAGTACATGAGATGGACCACACTTCATCAAGAGAGGGGCCAAGTAGTGTCAGAGCTCACCAAAACCTTCCATAACTTTCACACCAAGATGGGTATCAAAGACTTTGAGTGACATATTGTTCTGAAATACCGTGGGGCTCTACATAGATACATCCAAACTAAAATGGATTTTCTGGACATCTCATCACTGGGCTTTGCTTATCGATATGTTGTTAAAATCGAGCAGAAATTTAAGCACCATAACAAGAGGGAGTTCGGATATGAAAATCCGCAACAACCAAAGTATGGTAAAGATGGCCCTAACAAATAGCCTTCATAAAACCAGTCCAAGCCACAGGAAAAGAAGGGTAATGGAAAGACGAAGAAGGACACTGAAAAATGGTGTGATTTCCACAAAATCCCCTCGCACAACACCGATGAATGTCGCTCAAAAAAATCATTGGTGGTTGATATCAAAGACAATGAGCCAAACCCTTATTCAGAATCTGATTCAAAAATTACTGGTAGAAGACAAATCATCGACACAGACCACACTTCTATTTTCGTGACTGCAACATTTAAACCAAAAGAACCAACAGATCCTGAACAGAGGGAGCGCCTTTTTCATTCACAGATGTGGGTGAAGGGGACCATGCTGCATTTTATTGTTGATAGTGGAATCCAAAAGAACCTCATCTTAGTAGAGGTCATCAAACATTAGGGATTGTCGACAACACCACACCTGCAGCCATACAACATCGGGTGGCTTCGCCAAGGACGAGATATTTGTGTCAGCCAGTAGTGTTGATTATCATACGGCATCCAGCCCTGCAAGGATGAGGTATTATGTAATGTTTCACCGTTGGATGTCTCTGATGTTCTCTTGGGCCAACCATATATGTGTAAGTGTCATGCTATTTATGAGTCTCGACCCCGTAGTTTCATTGTTACTCTGGGGGGTCATCTCTACAGGATACCAAAGGTAGTTCCAACTATTGTCCCACCCAAACAGTGACGCAAGGTAGTATTTCATACTACAAAATTCAGCTCCTTCACAATTTGTTCAAAAGGTGAACAGAAGGACACTACAACCATTGTAGCCTCGGTCCAAGCACCTTATATACAACAAAAGCAGGTCGAAAAGATTGCAACAAAGCATAAATATTCCTTCTGCACACATGCATCTCATGTAGCTAGACTGGTTAAAAAGGTCCAACCCTTCCAGCCAGAGGTTCATGACAACCTTCAATAAGCTAAGCATCTCACTTTCTTCAGTAAGGCAAGCAGCTCATCAAGATGAAGATTCAGTAAATGCTTTTCCCTCTCCCTTGGGCACTCAATGCAATGGAGACCATTTCTTCCTAAAGAGGAAGGATTGATCTAGGTGGATATCGGTGGCCACCCACCTATTCCAATTGGCTCCAAACAGTCTTCTAGCAATTTACTATTTTTAGCAGTTTTTTGGTTTCTAAACTTTCGGGGCCATTTTGAGGGCCTAAATGAAGTTTTTTCAGGATCGAGCACCTCAATGACGACCAAAGGATTTGATTAAGCCCCCAAAATGAATCTCCTCAATGATACCTTTCCAACAATCAATTTTTCTCCCCAAACGGAGATCGTATGCCAAAGTTACTCCCCCAAGAGGTTGATACACCAAACTACACAAAATGGGGTCCACAAAGTTGTTGGTTTTTCATCTTCCGGGGTTAGGGTTTGGGATTTTATTTATGTTAAAAATACCTTTAGAGCCTCATTGTAATCATCTTCTTTTGAATGTGAGTAGCCATCATATCTCTTCTCAGAGATAAGCTTCCAACATTCTAGCGAGTCTTTCACTTTGTATTTCTACAGTTTTGTACATTTCGCTCATTAATAGAAATTGTGTATTATTGTATCTCTATGTTTATGGTGGCTTCTATGATATATTTTAGTTATATTATTGGATATCTGAGATATCTCTGTACATTTATTTATTATATCTCTTCTCTCATTTCGTACCAAAAATAATCTAGATCAGCTTCACATGTGTTGCCCATGTTTTGTTTTGTTTTCTAGTGTGTCTGTGACCTATGGGACTAGCCTGTGGTTTAAGAAACCAGGACCCAGGGGAATTTAAGCCATCAAAATAACCCAGGGATAACACTCGAGTTGGGCCACACCAACCCTTAACATGGTTGTATTTTAGGTGTCTTCTCACAGATATCGCAAAGTATTGAACTTGGGTTTCCATACAGAATGAGGCCCTTCGAACCTAATCACACTAGTGGTATTTGACCTAATCAAAATTTTAAGGACATAGGGGTAGTATTTGATCCAATTATGTGTGCACATATCACAATACCATTTTTAATATAATCTCTCTAGGTGCAACCACAAATTTTATCACTACCTCAAGGTGTACCCATGGCTCCAGGTTAAGCCTTCGTTGGAATTGAACCTTTCCCAATGGTGAAAAACTCATTGCTTTCCACCATTGAATCCAACCCCTTTGGGATGCCCATGTTTTTTTATATATAAATATATCATAAAAAAATATAACACAAATTCTATAGGAAGGGTCTAAATATATTATTCATGAGGCTTTTAAAAGTGGATGGGGAATTGCAAAAGATAAAGGGCATCACTAGAAACTCCTAATGGACAAGTTCATGAGTGTATAAGGATATCTTCATAATGTCCACCTCCTTCATGCTTATTTGGTGGTAGTGTTGGGAATTTTGATCCATGCTTGCACGCTTCCTTCTTAACATTGGGGAGTATATACCCAGGGTTCATCCAGAGTTGTCCAACAAAAACCCCAGAGCATCGTCATATCAATTCTCGACCAAGGTTGAGGAAGGTCTCACCTGAGATGCAAAGAGGATCACAGATACCATAAGTTCTTTTGACAGGGATGAAGGCTAAACCCACAAAAATTCATCAGGATTGGCATCCATGCAACTCATATCTAAAAGATTAGTAGGACTAGGCATTAAAACAATACACACTCATATTCAAATCATACATACTAAACATAGAATTAATCATAAATGTTGCATCTTTATTACTAGAGCCATTCCATCACAAAAAATATATACATTGCACAGAGATGAAACATATTGTTACCCCCTCAAATTAGGAGTAATTAAGGAGATCATGTATCGAGGCCCACAGGTAGCAGACATGGAGTGTCGAGAGCCATGTTGACTAGCATAGCTCTGCAGGGCCCCTCCTATATTTAATTGCACTGTCAGTCGTCACCAGCACCATAGAAACATCCATCACATCGACCTGGCACCAAAGGACAAGAGGTATTTCTTCATGAAGTAATAATTTCGGTATCATGGTAAGTGTCACTTTAATAATTGAAGCATTTGAATATGTTGCAAAGAATGATTTCTTGATTACAGAACATTTTCTTGGAAATTATACCTTTTCCTTATTTAATGTTGATGGGTGTCATTGTGTCCTAGTAAGTTGGTCACCCTTGGGAATGGGGTGCTACTGGGAGGTTCCTTGAAGAATCATCATACCATTCCCGATCATACTTATCACTTTCCATACTTCTTCTATTTTGTCTCCTCATATTTTGGGTTTTTGGGTGCACTGACCCAAGAAGGGATTGTACCTCATTTCATGGGAAGAAGGGGTCGAAGGCCCAGAGGGGAATGTAGCTGGAAAATATAACATCCAATAATAAACCTTCTATATTTTAACTCTGGGATCCAGAAAACAATGAAATGCTCTCTAAATAATAAGGGACCCATAAAATAAATAACTAATTAATCAATTATGTTGACCCAGGTAGAGCATATGTGGGCTATGCATTTCCTTTTTAGCTCTTGTTATTGTCTTCAACTTGGAAAAGCATGATTTCTAAGTAGATCGTATGTGGATATGTATTTTCCTTTTAGTTCCCCTTATTGTCTTAAAATTTGAAACACTCTAATTAATTAATGGTAAATAAATGGGCTTGGAAAAATGTTGCATCGTGGACGAAGGGAAGCACACCCTCTACAAAGGCACCCATAAATGAGATAATATGAACCCTTGTATGTCATGAACCCCATGATCATAAGTCTTACCCCACTCCACCTCATACTCACACATGACTTAGATAGGTTTCCTTTGGGAACTACCTTGGACTTGTGGATTGACTGACACAATAGGATGCCTTGACACCCCTCCCACGCCTAAATTTGACAAATTGTATAAGGTATTTGAGAATTTATTTAGTTTGAAAATGGGGGTTTGATGGACATATTTGGATGGTTCCATCATTAGATGTGGCTTGCTTGGCATGATTCTTGTGACTCATGGAAACTTTGATCCATATTATTTTCTGAACAAAATGAAAGCAGAGATATTACAATGAAATACACATAAAAATTTCCATAAACAGAGAAATACAACAATACATGATTTCTATTAATGAAAGAAATGTACAGAGACTGTAAAAATACAGAGTGCAAGACTCACTAGAATGGTGGCAACTTTGTCTCTGAGAAGAGATGCGATGGCTATGTTCATTCGCAAGAAGATGATTAAAATGATGCTCTGAAGGCCTTTTTTATGGTAAACATGAATGCCCAAACACTAGACATCCAAAAACCTGGCCCTAGGATATGAAGCGCCAAAAGTCATGTGGACCTTGTTGGGGTAAGTTAATACATTAACTTCTCAGGATCGTAACTTTTTCATACGATCTCTGTTTTATGCATGTGATAGCCCATTGGAAATTTATTTTCGAGAACTATGCATTATGTCATCAAAATCAAAATCTGTCTACATTTTGACTATGGCAATCCAAGAAAACACTTTTCAGAGCCCCAAAACGACTCTGGAAGTACAAAAAGATGTACTAACATGAAAACTTCCAAAATAATCCCCAGTTAGAATAGGTGGGTGGCCACCAATATCAACCTAGATGTTATGTAGAGCTTCAAGATAGCCTTGTAAGTGTAGAACCCACAATTACAAAGAAATATCCCCATTACAGAGAAATGTGTTGAACTGAAAACTGCCCAGATGAGCCAGTTGGAATTTGGAACAGGTGGGTGGCCACCAATATCCACCTAGATCAATCCTACCCCCTTAGAAATAAATGGTCTCCATTGTGTTGAGTGCTCGGGGAAGAGGGGAAAGTGTTTTTTAAATCTATATCTTTGTGAGTTGTGTTCCTTTTTGGAGAAGTTGCGTTGCTTAGTTTGTGGAAGGTTGTCACAAAGTTGTTGCTGGCGAGGTTGAATATGTTCCACCAACCTGTTTTCGATGGGATTGATGGGGCATTGTGTAGGCACCGTTGTAGGTGAAGAAACAATATATGATTTCTCCTCTGTAATCTTCTTCTGATGGATAGAAGGTGTTGAGGTTGCAGTGGTTATAGTTTCCTCTTGTGCATCCTTTGAATAGATTGTGAAGAGGATGAATTTTTCAGTATGAGAGATTACCTTGTGAAATGTTTTTGGTGGAATAGTATTCGTAACTATTGTTATCACCTCTAATGTTTTTCAAGTTTTATCTCTCACCCCTACTTACTTCATTACAAATTCTTGACATGAATTGTAAATCCTCATCAATTATTTATTAAGGGTTCAAAATATTTATCATGGGGGGGTTAAAATAATGTTGTGTAGATAGGGATGAGAGATATTTAGTTGTGTAAGAGGGGATAGATGAAGTAATCCACATGCTTATAGTGATTGTGTCATGACATCATTTGATTTTTTAAATCTTTCCATAAAAGGGTTGATACAATTTTTGGGTCTCAATAAGATGTAAATGATGTGTGAATCGGTTATTTAATGTCAAGTCGTAGTCCATCTTCAATGATTACCAGAATTTGAAAGATGTGGAAAGGTCAATTCTTCCAAACATGCCAAAAGACAGTTTTGAAACATGTGCTACAGGAAGTTCCCACAACAGCCCGTTTTCAAGAAAATGACATAGTTTTGGGTTCTGGAGATGGTTTTGTGATTATAAGGGATGCATTTAAACATTTTTTATACAGGATTCACCCTTTGTGATCATCGTCAAATATTTTTGGAGCAGTATTGTATTAAAAAGGAGAAAACAGACTGTTGAAAACATGGGATTTTTTGGAAATGACTGTTTTTGCAGTCAATTTAAAACTCATACTTTGACCAAATGAAGAGGTATTTTGAAAAACGGAAAGAGGATTTTCTCAAGAAAAATATCATATACAAAAACCTCCCTCATGTTTTACACAAGTTTCATGTTTTGGGAGATACAAGCAGATATTTATAGCTCATTTTTCAGAAATTCGCCATATGATGTGAAATGGGACAGTCAACCCTTAGTTCGATTCCACACGTTCCAATAGGAGGTGTAAACTCAAGAAGACACATGGATGTTAAGGAGGATATTTTTTCTAAACATCCTCAAATATTTGATCTGATTTGAATGTATTTAATGCTCTAAATTTCAAACCCTAGATTTTAGGTATGGGATTGATTTTCCATATTTTTTTTAATCTTGTTGATTTGACTAAGTGCAAATTAGACCCTAGGAGGTGTCATATATGTCTAGTTTGAGTAGATTACATCCAAAATTGGAGGATCTAGTTGTTACCTCATAGATCTATAAATCTCATGTAAAATCATATGTAGGGGGAGGGGGTTGAATCCTTGTTTTTGGCTTGATATTTCATATCTAAAGATTGTTTTGATTTATCTTGCCTATGTAAAGACTTAAGCTGCTAAAGAAATTGATGGTTAGTCGGTATTCTCTCTATTTTTATCATCTTCATGTTTTCTTATGAAACACTTTTCTTATGTTATACGAGTTTATAACGAATGTTTTTTGTGTTGAGAAGCTTGCTTTAAAGGGTTTTTAGTAATCTTTGCCACATTAGTGTTTCTTCTCCTTAAATCTTATTAGAATGAATTCTAGATAAAGGTTTATTCTTTTGTTATATAAGGACATTAAGAAAAATATTTGTTATTGGTGGATTTATTAGTTTTGTTTTTCCCCTTCTCTCAAATCACTTCACTTAGAATCTTAAGTTGTTAGTCATTATTTTTATTTACCTGACTTATTGCACCTAGGTAAGTGATCCTAATAGATCATATCATTATTCCCTTTCAAGTCAAGCAAGGATTTATCCATGTTAAATCCCCTATTGAACATTTTCAAAAGAGGTGTGCTAGGCTTAACTCAATAGTAGTCTTGAGTTGTCTTCTAGCGCTAACATATTTTGGCACCGTTGTCACAGACGAAAATGAAGTAATATTCTCTGGGAGAATGAAATATATCAGATCCAGTCTTTGATGGTGAACAAGGGCTAGTCACATAATAGAGACTGCATTATTCACCTGGCGACTCCACTCCATGAAGGAAGAACCTGTTGGCGACTTCACTAATATGGGAAAACCATGGAAATGGAAGCTATCTTGGCTCGGAGGTTTTCACCTCTCAATTTCTCAGTTGTTCCTGGTTTTCCTAATCTGGTGCTTTCATTCTCAGAATGCACAGACTTTTTTCCTATTTTTAGTGGAAAGGAGGAGGATAATCCTGCACATCATCTCATCAAGCTTCATCAGTGCATATATCAACTGGATGTCTATCATGAAGATGCTCTCATGAAGATGTTTGTATACTCATTAGATGGTGATGCTCTGATTTGGTATCGTTTTCTTCATGCTTCCAACATATATTCTTTGAAGGAATTCCATGCAGTATTCAACAAGTATTGTAAAAGGTACTATTCTACTGACACACTTCTTAAACATTGTTGTGAAAGGTTTAAGTCTTATATTCAGCAAACAGTAGAATATTCCTCTTGTGAAGAACTTTGTGAAGATCTTTTTGAAAAAAAAATTAAAAACGAGTTAGTTCTTGAAGAAAATATTTCGGACTCGTATGTTCAAGAGGAGCTTGAAACTAAAAAGGATAATCAAGAAATCATTGAATATGAAAGTGTTCCTCACAATCATCAACAAATTTTCAATGGTTTCCAAAATGATTTGTTTCCTCAAGGAAGTGGAGTAGATGCAAATAAGCAGGTTTCTGAAGTTTCATTTGTTGTAATTTTTTATAATTGTTATGGATCTGAAGATGTGTCTACTCTAGATATAAATCACAAGTATCAGATGTCTTTTAGTCAGATATCACTGGAAATATTTCAAGATACTAAAAATAACCTGTAGCAACCTTTAGTCCTGCAAAAAGATGAAATTGGCAGCATTTATGAAGTTGCAAATATGCAGAGACAATCCCATCTTCAGCTGGAACAATAAGAAGAAATAGATGTCCTTGATCCAGTGATAGTTGATTTGGAGGATTTTATCATCCTGGTTTATGTATCTTTCATCCCAAAACAAAAGGATAACAGAGTGCTTAATGCAGCAGATTTTACACATGAGTTATCTTATCTTCTGAATCAGTTAGAATTTCATTAGGAGATTCAAGATCCAGTCATTGTTTCAATGGATTTATTTTTTCAGAGGATCCTGGATGTTGCAAGTTTCTTCATAATATCAATTTGCAGCTGTCAATACAGTTTTTTAAATGGAATTTTTGTTGTTCATTATATAATCTCTTCATGTTTTCTTACTTAGTTGCAAACAAGGATTACACTTCATCATTCAGATGCTCATATGGATTCATTGGAAGCATGAATTTACTTAATAAAATTGGAGAGTTGGTTAGAGTAGGGTAGCATGGATAATAAGCTCGCTTCCCGAGCATTTGGATTTCATCAGTATGTTTGTTTTCAGCAGTTCTTTCAATTTTCTTGAATAAGTTGCAAAGTTGGAGGTATGGTAGTGGATAGTTGCAAAAGTATGGAAGGAGATGAATGAATCCATAGCCCAAAGGATTAAAAGGCCCAGGTCTACTCAAGTTCTTAGATTTTCACAGGGTTAAATCCATCCCCCATGGAGCCAAATGTTATCACCTCTAATGTTTTTCAAGTTTTATCTCTCACCCCTACTTACTTCATTGCAAATTCTTGACATGAATTGTAAATCCTCATCAAGTTATTGTTAAGGGTTCAAAATATTTATCATGGGGGGTTAAAATAATTTTATGTTGATAGGGATGAGAGATACTTAGTTTTTTAAGAGGGGATAGGTGAAGTAATGCACATTCTTATAGTGATTGTGTCATGACATCATTTGGTTTTTTAAATCTTTCCATAAGGGTTGATACGATTTTTGGGTCTCAATAAGATGTAAATGATGTGTGAATTGGTTATTTCATGTCATTTCGTAGTCCATCTTCAATGATTACCAGAATTTGAAAGATGTGGAAAGGTCAATTCTTCCAAACATGCCAAAAGAGAGTTTTGAAACATAAGCTACAGGAAGTTCACGTGGCAGTCTGTTTTCAAGAAAATGGCATAGTTTTGGGTTTTGGAGATGGTTTTGTGATTACAAGGGATGAAGTTAAACATGTTTTAGCCTTCATACACCCTTTTTTATCATCATCAAATATTTTTGGAGAAGTCTTGTATGAAAAAGGAGAAAACAAACTGTTGAAAACAGGGGATTTTCTGGAAATGATTGTTTTTGCAATCAATTTCAAACTCTGACTCTGACCAAATGAAGAGGTATTTTGAAAAATGGAAAGAGTATTTTCTCAAGAACGAGCTCATATAAAAAATTTCCCTCAGTTTTTACACAGTTTTCATGGTTTGGGAGATACAAGAAGATCTTTACAGCACATTTTTCATAAATTCGCCATATGTTGTGAAATGGGACAGTCAGCCCTTTGTCCGATTCCACACATGCCAAGAGGAGGTGTCAAGTAGAGAAGACACATGGATGTTCAAGGGGGATATTTTTTCTAAACATCCTCAAATATTTGATCTGATTTGAATGTATTTAATGCTCTAAATTTCAAACCCTTGATTTTAGGTATGGGACCAATTTTCCAGTTTTTTTGTAATCTTGTTGATTTGACTAAGTGAAAATTCAACCCTAGGAGGTGTCATATATGTCTATTTTGAGTATATTAGATACAAACTTGGAGGATATATTTTTTGCCTCATAGATCTATAAATATCATGTAAAATCATATGTAGGAGGAGGGGGTTGAATACCTGTTTTTGGCTTGATATTTCATATCTAAAGATTGTTTTGATCTATATTTCCAATGTAAAGACTTAAGCTTCTAATGAAATTGATGGTTAGTATGTATTCTCTCTATGTTTATCATCTTCATGTTTTCTTCTGAAACACTTTTCTGATGTTATACGAGTTTATGACGAATGTTTTTTGTGTTGAGAAGGTTGTTTTAAAGGGTTTTTAGTAATATTTTCCACACTAGTGTTTCTTCTCCTTAAATCTTATTTAGAATGAATTCTAGATAAAGGTTCATTCTTCTGTTATAAGGAAATTAAGAACAATATTTGTAATTGGTGGATTTATCAGTTTTGGTTTTCCCCTTCTCTCAAATCACTTCACTTAAAATCTTAAGTTGCTAGCCATTAGTTTTATTTACCTGACTTGTTGCACCTAGGTAAGTGATCCTAACATATCAGATAATTATTCCCCTTCAATTCAAGCAAGGATTTATCCATCTTAAAACCCCTATTGAACATTTTGAAACAAGGTGTGCTAGGCTTAACTCAATAGCAGTCTTGAGTTGACTTCTAGAACTAACAACTACCTCTGGTATCCTATAGAGCTGACCTCCCAGAGTAATAATGACACTATGGGGTCGAGACTCATAAATATCATCACGCTTCCACATATATGGTTGGCCCAAAATTGTTGAAATAATGTAACTGCAAAGTGTATTCTAATTATTGTTGTTGTATTATTCATTAGATCGATCCCCTATTGCATATTGATCATGTCGGCTATTGTAAAAGACCAAATCCCCTTTTGTGGATTGGTCAAAACATAATTGTAATAGGCATAATAAGAAGTCATCCCCAGAATATATTAAAGAGGCCCTAGAATATATTAAAGGTGGTTATAACCACCTAGAAGAAGAAGATGGTCTTGCCAGTGAAGAGACACCTCCGTCCACACGTGCCAGAGTTGTATAAATAAGGAGGCTAGCACCTCACTTACACACACACTCACTTGTTCATTGAGAAGCAAGTTTCGGAGATGTAGTTGGAGAAGAGAGAGAGAGAGAGAGAGAGAGAGAGGCGCATTATTGGGAGAGGATTTTCTGTATTTGTTAGAGTTATCTCTTGGCATTGTATTGGCTATCTATAATAAGGAAGTTTTGTTGGGTTTTCTCCCCCATGATGTTTTCCCAGGATAAATGATGTGTCTCTTTTGATTGTGTATTTCTCAGTGATCCTATCTATGCTATTTTTATCTAGTGAAATGAAAATAACTCTAATAATATCTTAAACCTTAACATGGATTCGGAGCTAAGTTGAAGAGAGCATATTTCACAAGAGAAAATGAAAAATGTCACTATTGTCGTACATGCAAATTAGGGATTTTTGTTGATGAAGTATTTCATCCCTAAAACTATCTAGAAAAGTGTGCCCTCCCTATAGGATCACTTTGGCATCCTCAACGCAAATTTTCAGTGGCTAGATCTCCCAAAAAGTGAAACCCTAGTTTTCAAAAAGTACCAGAAGTACCAGAAACCCAGAGTACCAGAGTACCAGAAGTACCAAAAAACCAGAAGCACCAGTCCAAAAATCCACAAATCAAGTTTGGAGGGGTAAAAGTTGGATTTTCTCAGATCCAAACACACCAGGCTACTCGCCTCAGCTAAGCGCACCTCCTGGTAAGTTCAGAATTTAATTTTGAGCATTTTCATTTTTGGACATTTTCCAAGCTCTAGGTAAAAGATGTCTACAAGCACTAAGCTTGTTGACAAGATGGAAGGAGTGGAAAAATTTTGTGCCTGGAAGTATAGGATTGGTCTCATTCTTGAATAAAATGACCTAGCAAGATTCCTCAAAGAAGAAGTACCAAAACTCGTCGATGCTGCAAACAAAGCAAAGAACCAAAAGAACAAGATCAGGGCCAAAAACAATTCATTGAATATTCAATCAAGATCACCTGATTCCTTATTTGTCACCAAAGAGATTCCAAAAGAAAGGACAATGAAAGGAAATAGATTACTCATTTGTCCAATGCTACCATTGTGACAAGATGGGACATATTGCGAGATATTGTCCAGACAGACGAGAAGAATACAAGAGGAAAAATAAGAGACATCATGCCCATGTATTTGAAGATGAAGAACCACCCGCAAAGATGTTAAGAGAACAAATTAAAGAATATGTGTTAATCTCGGCACTCTCAGGATCGGTAACACCTGGAGAGGAAACTTGGCTCATTGATAGTGGTGCTTCCAAGCACATGACAGGTCAAAGAGATATTCTCTCTTGCATTTCAGAAAAGAAGTTCTCTCAGAAGTTACACTTGGAGATGATTACCAATATCCCATCAAGGGAGTGGGAGAATCAAACTACAAACTTAACTCAGGGAATTCAATGAAGATGAAGGATGTACTCTATGTACCAAGTTTGACAAAGAACCTACTCTCCATATCATCTTTAGGAAAGAAAGGATTCAGAGTTGCCTTTATAGATGGAGAAGTCCTTATGTGGGTTAAAGGAGAAACCATGAAAGAAGCAATCGTCATTGGAAAATAAGAAGGTGGCTTGTATAATATAAAGGGTCACTCAGAAGTAGCCATAACCCACACCATTGAGAATCCATGTGAACTTTGGCATAGAATATTATCCCACATCAACTACAAGGCATTACCATATGTATGAAAAGTAGTCACAGGTCTACCAGAACTCAAGGTTGACCATGAAGGCATGTGCAATGGATGTGCACAAGGGAAGAACATCAAGAACACTTTTTCCGAAGAGAGGCAACAAAGCAAAAGGAGTCTTAGAACTCATTCATTCATATGTGTGTGTCCCAATGCCATCATCCTCCATCAGTGGGTATGTATACTATGTATATTTTATTGATGGTTATTCTCGTAAGACCTGGGTTTACTTTTTGAAATCAAAAGATGAAGTGTTTAGTAATTCAAGGAATTCAAATCCTTGATAGAGAATCTTTCTGAAAGAAATATCAAGATACTCAGGTCAGATAATGGAGGAGAATACACCTCAAAAGATTTTGTGAACTTCTGCAAATATGTCGGGATAAAGAGGGAGCTCACCACTCCCTACAATCCTCAACAAAACATTGTGGCAGAAAGAAAGAACAAAATGATAATGGAAGCAATGAAGACCATGATCCATGATCAAGATCTTCCAATGTGCTTATGGGCAGAAGCAGCAATGATAGTCGTATATGTACAAAAACGATTGTCCCATAGTGCACTTGGGTTCAAGACACCGAAGATGTGTTCACCAGAAAGAAGCTAGAGGTAATCCATCTCAAAATATTTGGTTGCCCAATATTTGTACATATTCCAAAAGAGAAGAGAAACAAGATGGAACCCTCAGGAAAGAAGGGAATATTTGTGGGATACTGTAAGGCCTCCAAGGCCTTCAGGATTTATATACCAAGTCACCATCACATTGAGATTAGCAGGGATGTGACCTTTTATGAAGATGCAATGCTCAAGAAATCAAGAATATGCCAGATTGAAGAAGTATATGAAGAGGAACATGTAGCTCCTAGAGTTGCAGAATCAGTAAGGTAGGTTCCCAGAGTTGCAAAACCAGTGAGGGAAGTCACAGCTTCCCCTGATGAGGAAATTATTGAAGATCATGACATAGTAGAATTTCAAGAACCTCCTCAGATGATGATCTCCCATAAGATAAAGCATGCTTGGGATAGAGAGCTTATTCAAGATGGAGAGAAGTATGATGTTCCCGAATGAACCACGAGACAGATGAAGATACCTAAGCCATTCTCTAGTTATATGAATTTGATGTGTGATCTCCTAGAGAAGGAGCCTACCTGCTTTGAAGAAGCCATTCAGAAGAAAGAATAGGCAGATGCCATGACATAAGAATACCATTCCATAATAAAGAATGATGTATGGGAAATAGTTCCCATACCGAAGAGCAAGGATGTGGTATATTCCAAATGGATCTTCAAAATAAAACATGATTCTGATGGAAGTATTGATAAGTATAAAGCAAGATTTGTCGCTCGTGGCTTTTCTCAAAAGGAAGGCATTGACTATGAAGGGACATTCACTCTTGTAGCCAAATACACTTCGATCAGAACCATCATATCCCTTACAGCTAAGATGAAGTGGAAGTTAGACTAGATGGACGTAAAGACATCTTTCCTAAATGGTGTCATCAAAGAAGAAGTGTATATAGAGCAACCTCAAGGATTTGAAGTTGAAGATAGGAAGACTCATGTCTGCAAGTTGAAGAAGGCTTTGTACGGATTGAAGCAAGCTCCTAGAGCTTGGTATGGCAGGATAGACAGTTTTCTGACGAGCTTGGGCTTTACCAAGAGTAAAGCAGATTCCAACCTCTACTTCAAGGTTATGAACGATGAGTCGGTGATATTGTTGTTGTATGTGGATGACCTATTCTTAACTGGAGAAGAAAATCTCACCACCGAATGTAAGAAGAAGCTCGCTTCAGAATTTGAGATGAAATACCTTGGCCTAATGCATTATTTCTTAGGTCTCAAGGTATGGCAGAGCCCAGAGAGAATCTTTCTTAACCAAGGGAAGTATGCAGTCGAAATCCTGAAGAGATTTGACATGTTGGAGTGCAAGTCCATGAATACACCCATGGAAGCAAAGCTAAAGTTATTGGTCGACACTTCGTCAGAATTGATTGATGCCACATTGTATAGACAGATCATTGGATCACTGATGTACCTGACGAAAACCAGACCAGATATTTGTTTTTCTGTGAACACTTTGAGTTAGTTTCTGGTAGAACCCATACATGTTCACCTAGTTGTTGCAAAACATGTGATGAGGTACCTTAAGGGTACATTAGATTGTGATCTCAATTATGATGGAGATCATGATTTCACATTGATTGGGTACATTGATTCAGATTGGGTTGGAAGTGTCTCTGACAGGAAGAGCACTTCAGGATGTTGTTTCAGTTTGGGATCAACCATGATCTCATGGCAGAGTAGAAAGCAATCTAGCATTTCTCTCAGTACATTGGAAGCATAATACATTGTTGCATGTTCTTCCAGCTGCAAAGCTATATGGCTTCGTAAGTTATTGACTGGTCTATTCGACCTAGAGATGGAAGCAACCATGATCCTATGTGACAACCAGAGATTCATAAAGATGACATAGAATCCTATATTTCATGACAAGTCAAAGCACATAGAGATCCGATATTATTACATCTGTGACATGGTGCAGAGAGGAGCCATAAAGCTCAAATATGTTAGCACGGATTAACAGGTTTCCAATGTGTTGACCAAGCCTCTATCTCGTGTAAAGTTTGAGCACTTGCAAGATAATCTCAGTATAGTCCTAAAGGACCTCCCTCCAAAGCGGGAGTAGTGTTGTGTTGAGATATGCTAGCATAGTACTGTGCTTCCAACTTAATTGTTGTGACATAAAGCCAGTCTAGTACTGTGTTTCCAGCTTAATTGTTGTGTTGAGATATGATAGCCTAGTATTGTGCTTCCAACTTAATTGTTGTGACGTAAATCCAGTCTAGTATTGTGTTTCCATCTTAATTTTTGTGATGAGATATGTCAGCCTAGTACTGTGATTCCAGCTTAATTGTTGTGACGTAAACCCATTCTAGTACTGTGTTTCCAGCTTAATTGTTGTGTTGAGATATGCCATCCTAGTACTGTGCTTCCATCTTAATTGATGTGACGTAAATCCAGTCTATTATTGTGTTTCCATCTTAATTGTTGTGTTGAGATATGCCATCCTAGTACTATGCTTCTAGCTTAATTGTTGTGACGTAAAGCCAGTCTAGTACTGTGTTTCCATCTTAATTGTTGTGTTGTGATTCCAGCTTAATTGTTGTGTAGTGTGCCATCCTCATGTTGTGATGATGAGCCAGCCTCGTTCTCTGATGATGTGACCAACCTCGTGTTTTGATGATGATGTATTAGTTTTATACTAATCCATATCGATGCATATGATGATTCCATTCCATTGATAATGACGATGTTGTTGATGAGAAAAAATTTCGATGATTTATAGATATGTCAGTCAATGTTCCAAGATGATATTGATGATTTTTTCCTCTCACCCACCTGATGTTGTTGATGATGTTGTCCTCTCTCTCACCTGATGCTATTGTAGAATACCCTTCTTGTTAAGGGGGAGTGTTGAAATAATGTAACTGCAAAGTGTATTCTAATTATTATTGTTGTATTATTCATTAGATCAATCCCCTATTGCGGATTGATCATGTCGACTATTGTAAAAGACCAAATCCCCTTTTATGGATTGGTCAAAACATAATTGTAATAGGCATAATAAGAAGTCGGCCCCAGAATATATTAAAGGTGTTTATAAACACCCAAAAGAAGAAGTCGTCCCTGCCAGTGAAGAGAGACCTGCGTCCACACATGCCAGAATTGTATAAATAAGGAGGCTAGCGCCTCACTTACACACACACTCACTTGTTCATTGAGAAGCAAGTTTCAGAGTTGCGGTTGGAGAAGAGAGAGAGAGAGAGAGAGAGAGAGAGAGAGAGAGGTGCATTATTGGGAGAGGACTTTCTGTATTTGTTTGAGTTATCTCTTGGCATTGTATTAGTTATCTATAATAAGGAAGTTTTGTTGGGTTTTCTCCCCCATGAGGGTTTCCCAAGATAAATGATGTGTCTCTTGTGATTTTGTATTTCTCAGTGATCCTATCTATGCTATTGTTATCTAGTGAAATGCAAAGAACTCTAATAATAGCTTAAACCTTAACAAAAAAAACATCACAGACATCAAGAGGGGCAACATCACACACTACCTCATCCTTGAAGGGTTGGATGCCATAGGACAAGCGACATTGTTGGCTGACACAGAGATTTGTTCTGTGGTGAAGCCATCATATGTTGTATGGTTGCGGGTGAGGTGTTGTCGACAACCCCAACTATTTACGACTTCAACTGAGATGAGGTTATTTTGGCTGCTTCTATCAACAATGAAATGAAATGAGGTCCCCTTCACCCACATCTGTGAATGGAAGAGGCGCTCCCCCTCTTCAAGATCTATTGGTTCGTCTGGTTGAACTATTGTGGTCGCGATAGTAGCAGTGGGGTCTGCGTTGATGATCTGTCTATTTTCAATATTTTCTGGATCAGATTATGATTAGGGTCTGGTTCATTGTCTTTGATCTTGGCCACAAATGACTATTTCAAGAGACATTCATCGGTGTTGTGCTAGGGGATTTTGTGGAAGTCACACCACTTCCCAGTTTCATTCTCTGTCTTTCCTTTACCCTTATTTTCATGTGTCTTGGACTAGTTGTCGAGAGGCTATTGGTTAGGGTTGTCTTTACCATGATTTGGTTGTTGTAGATTTGCAGACTTGAACTCCAATTTGTTTTGGTGCCTAATTTATGCTTGATTTTGACAACATATCGATAGGAAGCTCCCAATGATGAGATGTTTAGGAAATCCATTTCATTTTGGATGTACCTATGCAGAGCCCCATGGTATTTCAGAACCAAATGTCGCTTGGAATATTTGATACCTAACTTGGTGCGCAAGGTATGGAAAGTATTTGTGAACTCCGACATTGTTTGTCTCTTCTCTTGTCGTAGTGTGTTCCATCTCATGTACTAGTCTTCATAGTTATCAACAGGGTAGTATTGTTCCTTAAGTACATCCACAAAAAAATATCAAGTGGGCTCGGCCCCATATATTACATATTCCTCTATGGAAATTTTCTCCCAGTAAGTTTCCCACCAATTTTTAAAATGGGGGAGAGCCTTGAGGAGTGTGAAGGTGATCGTTTCCCTATTGCAAAAATTGTGAACAGAGAAATAACCTTCTAGCATATTTAACCATTTTTCTAAGGCATCTGCATCCATCTGACCTTCAAATACGGGGATATAAAAATTAACTTGTACCTTGAAGGGAGAGTGATCCAAAAAGGATCCAAAGAAGACTAAGAACAACTCATAACTCACAAAAGCAACTCGGGATGCTCAGAATGTCCTCAACAGACAGAGAAAGGGAAAAAAATTAAGGTTCTCAAAACTTAGTGAAAATGACATCATCGCGAAGAGAGCATCGCAATATTTCTAAAATCGCAAACGGCTCGTCAAATAGAGTTATGGATCGAAAGATATTCTCGGTCAAAGTTTGGTCAACTTAGCCCAGTCAGCAGGGGGATGAGTCAGCATTCGTACTACTAACGTCACCACCAATACGGATGATGTCAGCATATGTACAATACACGTGGCATGAGCAGGAGGTGACACATGTCATGCTGACATCAGCATGGTGATGTGGAAGCACCAGAGGCTGCCACGTGTCACCCATATTTGGCATTTTTGGGCCCTTCCATGGACCAGTAAGATTTCACCGTGTGGCAGTCCATATAGTGATGTGGCAGGTTGAGTTGGCAGTTGAAGTGGCATTCGTAATGTGATGTGGCATTGACATGGCAGGCTGATGGTACAGTGGTTGACGTGGTCCAATAGGTGGTTTCCACGTGGCCCAGTCATGGGCTTCCACGGGGCAGTGGGAAAATGCCCAATGACAACCCGTGATCGAAATTTTGAAAAAAAATAGGATTTGGTGGGTCCGCCAAATCTGGCGGGACCATGCCAAATCTGGAAACCAACCAACGGATAGAACCATCGCCAAAGTAGAGGAGAAGCACATAGTTAAATATATATATAAGTTACAACAGTCAAGCCGAAAGGGGAGGCCCGCGGGCTTGACCCCGGGACCTCCCCCCTTATTAAATGCCTCAATATATGCACCATATACCAACAGGCCAACGGGCCCATGTCGTAATCAATGTCCTTTTTAATATTTAAAAAGTACATCCACCCAGAGCTCAAGGAGATGTGCCCGTGGGTACGGTAGAGCATGCAATTCGAGGTGAGCATATCAACATTTATTGCAGGTTGCAGGGCACAGAAACCGAGAAAGAATTCTTCTTGGGCCTAGGAGTGACAAATTTGGATTGAGGCGTGGAGACAGTCATTTTTGGGTAATTCGACTCCACGAATTCAGTGGTGTTATTTGTTTTATGATCTAAGCAATACTTTTGTAGCTTGATTTCAGAATGAGGTATACTTATGTATTTTTCCAAATTCTTTTGTTGAGTTAATGAAAAAGCCTACCCATTTGAGAGCAGGACCCGAAGACGTAGTCCACCAGGGACAAACTTCGTTATCAAGTTTTTGTGTTCAGATTTGATGCTTATGTCTCTTCATTATTGAGATTTTCATTCTTTAATGGTGCACTTTAATTTATGCTCAATTAATGCTATTCTTTATAAGTCACTCGATGAAAAGATCCTGGATCGTGTTGGTATCAGAGCAGTCGTATTTGACTTGAATTGTTGAGTGTGAATGCTTACTAGGTCCAAGCATAAGCAAGGTGAAGGAACTCTTAATAATTTGAATCCCGAAGTTGGACGTGCATCCTGAAGGAAGAAAATGGCAGAAGAAGACAAGCATGATGAACAGGATAAAAACATTCATATAGTCTTTTATCACATGTCAAAAATGGTTGAACGAATGTATGGATATTATGAGAAGAGGATGAAGAAGAAAGGGAAGAAAAATGAAGCACATGTTGATGATGATGCTTCGGTAAACCAAGGGGTTAGGGGAGACCCTCCTGAGCCTCCATCTTCACCATCCAGTTCTAGTTCTTCTTCCTCTGAGCATTCTCATTAGTCTCAGCATTCTAGCCATAAAGCCTCTTTTAAGAAACCATTATTAAAGCTTGATGTGAAATTTTCTTTACCTGTGTTTAATGGAGATGTTAATCCTGAAAAGCTAGATAATTGGATCCGACAGGTTGAATTATATTTTCGTGTTCAACATATTGATGAAGAGGAAGTTATAGTGCAACTGGCTTCTCTTTGGTTGGAAGGAACCACTCTTGTATGGTGGGAGACCAAACTTCAGGACAAAATTAAGTGTGGTAATCTTCTTTCCTTGTGGTCGGAATTTAAATCAGCGATAAGGAAGCAATTTTATCCATTGGGTTATTTACATAAAGAAATGATGGAATGGAAAACTTTAAGGAAAAGTAAAGGTCAAATTGTACAAAGTTTCACAGAAGAATTTAGGAAGAAATCTCTTGCATTAAACATTCCTTTCGATTCTTATGAAACTTTAATGAAGTATATTGGCACACTTCACAGTTATATTTGTCATACTTTGCTCTTTTTTAACCCCACCAGTCTTGATGAAGTTTGTGTGCAAGCCACTCACCTTGATAATATGGGAAAGCATGTTCAAGAAAATCCCACAAAGAAACCTTCCAATCTCCCAAATAAACCTTTTAAGAATTTTAAAAGGAAGGACAAGAATACCTCCACAATGACAAGAGAAGGAGGAAATCCATCTTGCACTCATTGCAAGAAAAGTGGTCATGATGATGAACATTGTTGGAAACTGCATCCAGAAAAGAGATTGAAACAGTTCAGTGGATAGGGGAAGACAAAAATTGTTGCTACAGTGCAACAAGATCTTGGTTCCGATTCAGGAGACGAAGGAAATATCACAGCGGTTAGAGTACAAGGCAAATATTCCCTTCATGCTAGTTCAAATTCCAATAATGAATCTCATGATGATGAACGAAAGAGGAATGAATTATATCACATAAGACTTGTATCTAAACACACTAAGATAGATACATTATTTGATCCGGGTTCCCAAGTAAACTTAATATATTAAGCACTTGTCAAAAAGATGGGTCTTGAAATGAAACCACATCCAAAGCCTTATCCTCTTGGTTGGGTATGTGATAAAAAAAAACTCAATGTCAGCAAACAATGTAGGGTCAGATTTTCTATTGCTTCAAAGTTGATTGATGAAGTGGATTTGGATGTTGTATCACTTGATAAATGTGGCATAGTGTTGGGAAGTCCTTATATTTATGATAGAAAATAAGTCTTCTTTCGTCATCAGAACAATTACCACCTTACTAAAGGGGCGATGGAATATATTGTTAGCGCTCATAGCATGAGGGTAAACACAACACTTGTTAGTGAGAGACAAATGAAGAGACTCACAAACACTAATAAGAGATATGTACTCATGGTCATAAGAGAGAAATATGTCGGAACATTCGATGCTTTCCAAGGATGTGATCCTTCTCATAATAAAGAATTAATTGATATTGTTTCTAAGTATGATGATATTTTCTAGGAACCAGATCGATTACCTCCTAAGAGGGAAATCCAACATGAGACACATCTTCAGCAAGATTCTCCTCTTCCTAATGTGGGCATGTACAAGATGTCATTTGTGGAGATGACAAAGATCAAGAAGCAAGTACAGGGCTTATTGGATCAAGGGGTCATCAGGCCCAGTTCATATCCTTGTGTTTCTCCAATCGTGATGGTTCCAAAGAAAGATGGAACATGGTGAATGTGTGTCAATTATCGGGCCTAAAATAAAATCACAGTGAAAAATCGATACCCTCTCCCTCATATAGATGATTTACTTGATCAGTTAAAGAATATTGTTTATTTCACTAAGTTGAATTTGCGCAGTGGATACCATAAAATCAGTGTTGTAGAGCAGGATGCATGGAAGACTGTCTTTAAAACCAAACAGGGATTGTTTGAGTGGTTAGTTATGTCGTTTGGGCTTTGTAATGCTCTGGAAACTTTCATGCGTGTGATGAATGATGTATTCAGGCCTTTCCTAGATGATTTTGTGATTGTATATTAGACGACATTCTTATTTTTAGCAGGACTTGGGATGAACATGTGAGGCATGTAAAGCAAGTATTGGATACTTTGCAAAGGGAAAATTTATATGTAAAATTGTCTAAATGTGAATTTGGCAAGACTGCACTTGTATACTTAGGTCATATTGTAGGAGGAGGACAATTAAAAATTGATCCTTCCAAAATTGATGTAATTGTAAATTGGCCTAAGCCAAAAAGTGTAACCGAGATCTGGAGCTTCTTAGGTGAAATCTAGTATTGGAGGAGGTTCATTTCAAACTTCTCCTTTATAGCGTCTCCTTTGCATGCCTCAACCAGTGTGAAGAACACTTTTCAGTGGGAAGGAAAGCAAAAAAAATATTTCGACACTTTGAAGGAGAAGATCAGTCCCGCACCAGTATTAGCATTGTCAAACCTTCAATAGCCTTTTGATATTGATATAGATGCCAACAGATACGCCATGGGTGCAGTATTGATGAAATATTGTAATCCTATATGTTACCACTCTGAAACTTTTAACCAATTTGTTGTTAACTATCCTACATATGATAAAGAGTTGTATGCATTAGTTCAAAGCGTAAATAAATGGAAGCACTACTTGTTAGGGAAGGAAACAATCATACATACAGATCACCAATCCTTACAATATCTCCAAGAACAAACCAAACTGTAACAATATTGACACTATATATGGATGGGTTTTCTACAACAATTTCATTTGGTAATCAAGTACAAAAAGGGTACAAGTAACAAGGTAGATGATATGCTTTCTATAACTCCTATTGTTGCTTCGATTATCTTGAAAAATACTTCTTTATCTCATGATACCTATGTGGAACAATATGTCGTTGATGAAGATTTTAAAGAAGTATATGAGAAGCTAACCCATGGTGCACAAGTAGAGAACTATTCTCTGTAGGGAAAACTACTCTACCATATTGGAAAGTTATGTATTCCTACAAGTGAACGAGTCCATGTAATATGAGAATCTCACGCTTCTCTTGTGTTTGGGAATTTTGGGGTAGGAAAAACTATGGCTCATTTACAGAGGTTTTTTTACTGGCCCTAAATGAAAGCAATTGTAACTAAATATGTACAGGGGTGTGTGATTTGTTCTACTTGTAAGCCTACTAATATAAAACTGGGGCTATACTCACCACTTCTTGTTCCATCCCATCCATGGGAAAGTATCTCCATGGATTTTGCAGGGGGTTTACCAATGTCAAAAGGGGGTCATGACTATTTGTATGTGTTAGTGGATATGTTCAGCAAGATGTGTATCTTGATGCCATGTAAAAAGTAGATCACTGCTAAGCAGACTACTAATCTCTTATTTCAGTATGTTTGGGTTCACTTTGGGTTATCCACATCCATTATCTCGGATTAAGATACTCAATTCCTTGGGGATTTTTGGAAAATATTATGGAGAATGATGGACACCAAATTGAAGAGGAGCACTACTTTCCATCCACGGACCGATGGACAGACAGAGGTGGTAAATTGAGCAGTGGTACTTTTTCTTCAAGGCTATTGTAGCAAGCATCCCAAGTTATGGGATGAACATATACCCTATGTACAACATTCTTACAATTGATCCTTACATTCCTCCACTCAGAGTTCACCTTTTGAGACATGTTTTGGGTACCTACCTAAGGTTCCTTTGGACTTGATGTATGGGAGATATATTGATGCAAATGAATAAAAAACAGAGGAAAAAGCCCGCAATTTCATCCAGAGGATCCAGCAGGTGCACCAAGCAGTCAGGGAACAGCTGGAGAAAATTCAAGCACAGTATAAAGCTCGGCATGACAAGCACAGGGTTGATCATCAGTTCCAGGTTGGAAATCGGGTATGGCTTCACATCAGTAAGGAGATATTGAAGGGTGAAGGCAAGAAACTTAAGCCCATTCATTATGGACCCTTCACTATCTTGGAGAAAAGTGGTACCAATGCTTTTCATCTGGATCTTCCACCTTATATGCAGATTTACTCAGTAGTGAATGTAGAGAACTTGAAAATTTTTGAGCCTCCCATGATCATGGATCAATATGAGGAAGTTTCAATACCTTCAGTTGATGAGTTTTATCTTCAGTACTTGGATGAGTTAAAGGAATATATCATCTTAGACAGAAGGACGAGAACTTCAATCAGGGGTGATGTTGATTATATTAGAGTAGGCTTAAAGGGCACACATCCAAGCAAGGCAAAGTGGATTGAGAAGGACAAGGTGAGGGAACTCTTCCCTCACTTATCTGTTGATTGATGAAAGTTTTTGGTGGTCCAAAAATCTCTTAGTGGGAAGGAATGATCCAAAAAGGATCCAGAGAATACTAATAATAGCTTAGAACTCGCAGAAGCAACTCAAGACGCTCAGAATGGCCTCAGCAGACAGAGAAAGGGAAAAACTTGAAAGTTCTTAAAACTCATTGAAAATGAAATCATCGCAAAGAGCATGTTATAATATTTCTAATGGCGCAAACATCTCATCAAATGGATTTACGGATCGAAAGATATTTGCGGTCAACGTTTGATCAACCTAGCCCAGTCAGCAGGGGGATGAGACAGCATTCGTACTGTTGACGTCAGCACCAGTACAGATGATGTCAACATCCGTACATCACATGTGGCATGAGAAGGAGGTGACATGTGTCATTTTGATGTCAGTATGATGTCAACATGGTGATGTGGCAGCACCATAGGTTGCCACATGTCACCCATATTTGACATTTCTAGGCCCTTCCGTGGACCAATAATATTTCACCACGTGGCAGTCTGTACAGTCTGTATGGTGACATGGCGCTGACGTGGAAAAAGAAGTGGAATTCATATGATGAAGTGGTGCTAATGTGGTAGGATGACAGTACAGTGGTTGATGTGGTCCAATAGGTGGTTTCCACATGGCCCAGTCGTCAAATGCCTAATGACAATTTGTGACCGAAATTTTGAAAAAAAATAGGATTTGGCAGGTCCACCAAATCTGGCAGGACCCCACCAAATCTGGAAACCAACCAACGGATAGAACCATCGCCAAAGTAGCAGAGTAGCACATAGTTAAATATATATATAAGTTACAATAGTCAAGCCAAAAGGGGAGGCCCACGAGCTTGACCCCAAGACCTCCCCCCTTATAAAACACCTTAATATAATATGCGCCATATACCAATGGGCCAACAGTCCCATGTTGTAATCAATGCCCTTTTTAATATTTAAAAGGTACATCTGCCTAGAGCTCGGGGAGAGGCATGCATGGGTATGATCAGGCACACAGTTCAAGGCGAGTACGTCATAATTTATTTTAGGGAATAGAAACTGAGACAAAATTCTTCTTGGGCCTGGGAGTGCCAAAGTCGGATTGAGGCATGGAGAGAGTGATTTTTGGGTAATTCGATGCCACGAATTCAGTGGTGTTGTCTATTTTATGATCTGAGCAATACTTTTGCATCTTGATTTCAGAATGAGGTATACTTATGTATTTTTCCAAATTATTTTTCTGAGTTAATGAAAAATCCTACCCATTTGAGAGCAGGATACGGAGATGTAGTCCACAAAAGACGAACTCTGTTATCAAGTTTTTGTGTTCAGATTTGATGCTTATGTCTCTTCATTATTGATGTTTTCCTTATTTAATGGTGCACTTTAATTTATGCTCATTTAATGCAATTATTTATAATTCACTTGATGAAAATATCTCGGATCATAGAGGTTCCTCCAAAGTGGTCGCTTGATGAATATGTGCTTGTTGCTATCAGCAGGCGTTGAAGGATGTGGGAAAAATTCTCCATCATTTCGTCCCTCTATCACGAGAGCTTGCTCAAGCAACAGGTTAATATAATATTTTTCTTTTTTTTTTCTTTTCTTCCACCATCGAGGGTTTCTTTGGCGTGCAAGAGCGATTTTCCTCAAGAGAGACAAGCTTGAGAACCAACTGGCTATACTCGGACCTCGTCAGGGACATGCACTGAAAAATGATCAAGAGTAGCCTAATCTAATACCACTAATATGGATTATTTTTGGAATGAAATGAAAGAAAAGATATTACAATGAAATACACATAAAAATTTCTAGAAATAGAGAAATACAACAATACATGATTTCTATTAATGAAGGAAATGTACAGAGACTCTAAATATACAAAGTGCAAGACTTGATAGAATGGTGGCATCTTTATCTCTGAGAAGAGATGTGACAGCTACTCTCATTCATAAGAATATGATTACAATGAGGATTTGAATGTCTGTTTTTATGATAAACATGAATGCCAAAACCCTAGACATCCAAAAACCTAACCCTAGGAGATGAAGAGCCAAAAGTCATGTGGGCCCCGTTGGGGTAAGTTAGTACATTAACTTCTCGATGTCCTAACTTTTGAATAGGATCTCCTATTTAGGCATGTGATAGCCCATTAGAAAGTTATTTTTGAGAAATACACACTATGCCATCAAACTCTAACTCCATCTACAATTTGACTATGGAAAGCCAAGAAGACATTGTTTAGAGCCTCAAAATGGCCCTGGAAGTACAGAAAGATGTACTGACATGAAAAATTCCAAAATAAGTCAGTTGGAATAGGTGAGCGGCCACCAATATCCACCTGGATTTTTTTTAAGGCTTCAGGATAGCCTCGAAAGTGTAGAACCCCCAATTACAAAGAAATGTCCCTATTACACAAAAACGTGTTGAACTGAAAATTGTCCCTGAACAGGTGGGTGGCCACCAATATCCACCTACATCACACTTCGAGGGTGCATATGTTTGTATTTACAGGACCTCACCTGGTGAATAGGTATTCATGATGAGATGATTTTGTTTGAACCTTCATGAGGGATTTGGAGCCCAAGGATGGATTCATAAACCCCACGTCTAGGGAATGATTTTGATCACCATTTTCACCTTAAAGAACAAGATCGTTTCCTTTGGAGGAACATTGACATGACTAGATTATAGGATTCAAACCATTCACCCCTTGGATGATTAGACTTTGGAGGCTTATTTTCATCCACCTATCCCATGACATCATCTGGGGCTAGGGCTTGATGGTCATTTTAATGGAGTTGATGATTTGAAAATGGGCATTACATTTTGGCACATGTTGACATGATGATAGGCCTTTGGAGGCCTAATGTTACATTCTTCTAGCCCAACGTTCCACATTTGAAACTCAATGTCACCCAAAATAGGGATGATGTCACCCTTTTAAGGTTTATTTTGTGCAAAATTTAATTTTTATGAATTATAAGGGAAAAAATGAGAAGTCGACCCTCTTTGTATTTTTAAGTTGACATAAAGTGGAAAATTTAGGTCAATAGGTATCATATAAATGACCCTCTTGAAATTTCCATTTCCATCATAACTCTTCCTCAAACAAGAGGATCAAGTCTGAAATCCCTCTTTGGCATACTTGGACTATTTTAATCACATGTTATCTCTTGGAGAGCTATTTTGGGATGTCTCTTGGCTTTTTCTTGGTGGAAAAATCTACAACTAGGGTTTGTGCTTGATTATTCTTGGTGAAGTAAGTAAAATCTGTAATTTTCATTTCATGCTTTGAATGTTTATGGTAAATTTTACTTGTTCATGTTAAAGATTATGAAATTACTTGCTTAAACCCTAGGAGAGACACATAAGGTGTTTCTTCCTCTCTCTAGATGATTTCACTTATCAAATTGATAAGAGAATCTTGTCTAGAATAGGCTTCTAAAGCCCTAAAGTACTAGTACTTTAGGAGTCTTGTTCTAGAAACTTGTTGTTGTATTTTTCAAGAGTCTAAGGAAAGGAAGAATTTTCTAGAGCCCAAAAGAGCTTGATCTCTAGAAAAATCATCTTTTGAGACTTGAATTTTGAGGCCCTAGAGTGATAGCTCCTCAACTTCATCACATCATCCTTAGAAAATTTATATCATCATTTATTTCTCCAAGTTACATTATTGTTGTAATTGACTCCATAATCTAAAAAGGCACTAGTTTCATTGCTTTCTTCTGAAGGAATTGATCAAACAACTCTCATACTTTATTCTCTAAGACTTTTAATAACTTTTCCTAACCCTAGTTTACCCTAATTCACTAACTTTATTGTTGTTGTTGCAAAACACTACTCCAACCACCTATTTTGCTTCATTTTACTACATAATTTACTCTATTGCATAGCTAACATGCTCATAAATTGCTTTGAGTAAGTGTTAATTGATATATTGGGAAAATGTTGATTTTTCACTGTCTTTTCATGCAATTTTGATCTATATTTCTTTTGGCTATTACAAAATACTATTGGTTGTTATAAACCGTCATCTAGATGAAATTTTACTTCATTCATTGTATACTTATGTTGTCTACTATTTTTTGAGGCATTTTTTCATATTCATACTTGGAAAGTGTTATATATACTTGTTATCTTGTTATTGTTCTAGGAGGGTACACAAAACTCTTCCTTTGCCTCAATTTCACAGACCTTTTGACTTAGGTAAACAATGAGTGGGACCTTCAATCTTGACCATTCCCCTACAATCCTATTCCTTTAGGTTACCGGGAACTCCTCCCCTAGGCTGGACCTCTTCCATCCCTAAAACGTGGGGATTTCCTACTAAGGTGGCATTGGTAGGTTATCATGTAATTACGTCGATTTGATTTACTTGTCTTGGGCTTGGACAAGTAAAAATTGTGAGATAGCGCATACGACAACCAGAGAACTTCATATATTATCTATATAAAGCCTCAGAGGTACAACATATTTTGAAATGCACCTTTTCTCAACACTCAGACATATATAGACACAAAAATATATTCAAAGTATTACAACATTACAATAGGCTCAGAGCGAGCTCAATATTGAAGACTCAATGAATCTCTTTTCCTCGATATATAACTAGTCTAGCCAGATATCCTTGTTTATGTTATTAGTTCTTCCTTTTATATCTTTCAACATTGGGGAATGTTGTCTCTTTCTATTCTTCTCCACTCATTTTCCTGACAAAACTACCTCGCATGTTTCTGGTGTCTTCTAACGCTCCACGTAGAATTTATGTATCAATGGAAATATTAATTGACTAGATAGCTTTTCCTCTAGTCATCCCATGTCCTCATATGCTACTAGAAGTAACCATTCAGAGAGATTTCCCGATGATTTCTTTCTTGATTCTCGTGGGCGTCTTCTTGATTTTCGGTGCAACTAAAAAAACTCGAACCGACGTGCACTTGGTAGACTATAAGCTTGGCGGGAAAATAAAAAAACTTGGTCCGGTGCACACTCTATGTCATTCCTCGTGCATTTCCTTAGGCACACAAAAAACTATGGAATGAGTGTGCATAACTTTGTTTGTGCACGCACGTAAAACTGAAACCAAAAATTTGGGTGCCAATAGGCCCCCACCACTATTATGTGTCTCATCTTCGAGCCAACTACTGTAAGTTTTGAAAGCGAATAGTTGGAGTAAGAGAAAATCATCATTCAAAAAAATAAGGTGTGTTGACGATCGGGCCTGAGTAAGAGAAAATAATCAATGTAGGTTATAGTGGCAACTTGACTTAGGTCCATGGATGACTTACACAGGCCGCATGGTGAAGGATGGAGTTGGAGTGCATGTTACTAGTTTCTCCCTCGATAACCTGTGTTGGTTTCTGTGGAGGGGAATAATGGATCTATTTAAGGTGTATTGGCACAAACAGAGCACTGGAGAGAATTGAGGCTCTAGAACAAGAGATTATCATTCTCTTCTTGTCTTTTTATTCTAGTATGGCCATGTCGAGCTAGTAGTCATGGTTGTTCCACTGGAGGACGGATGTGGATCTATGGAAAGATGTGAGAGGAGGGGGACCAAAAATGTGTTTGTATATAAATTCCTTCCCTGGGTTTTTTTTTTAAGGAGGTGTATCTATGACGAAAGAGGAGGCCCCTCTGTATCAGCAAAAGGGATGATGCATGGAGACACTTAACAGTGGGGAAGAGGGGAATTAAATAGAGTAGAGGTCTAACTAACAATTTTTTATATAGAGTTAAGATGTGGAAGAACCGTAGTGTGGGAATTGAAGGGGGTTGTTCGGGTGGGGAAGCACATGTCCTAGGGTGTCTGTGAAAGTAGGCCATGATATGATAGATTAATGAGAAAAAACATGAACTGATAGTAATGAATTGGGGGAAGTAGAGACCATGGGTGGAGGGAAAAATAAATTGGGGATGGGATGTGAAGAATTTCTCCAAAGGGTTCATAGGAGGTTAGTTATTTATATCGTGGAGGTAGGGGGGGAAGGGGGTCAACCATACAAGGTTAGTAAGAATATTTAGAATATGGTGGCTGAGTGTGGCATCCGGATATATCCCAATTTCGATTCGTCGTCATGAGGATATGCTTTGCTAAATGAGGTGGCATAACAGACTCTGTACCCATATCTTTTGGAATCTACTAAAAGTTGATTTCCTTTCCCTTTTGATGAGTTGGTCTGCTAGGAAACCCTTTCGAGACTCATGTGAATTTCTTGTCAGAGCCCGAACTTTGTACTTGTGTTATAGGGTCAACCATGCTTACATATTCTGTGGATGTGATAATATTGTTCAACGATCATTTCTACATCTGTGAATGAATTTGGATGATGGTTGGTTAGTACACTCGGAACATCGAACTTCCCACTAAGTGGTGAAATTGATGGTTGCATTGAATGTGAATCGGGTCAATCGCCCTCCTATCAATGGACTGTCTAATGCTCTATTTTTTACGATGCCTGGAAATGCCTGTCATATTGATCAATATGATCTGGTGACCTCTATGGAAATATTTTATCGCCAATAGCTCATACTTAGTAACAATAGTGTGGTAATTGATGCATATATGTGAATCTTGTATTATGGGAGCGACATGCATGTTTTTTTTGCACCTCGGCTTCATTTTCCTTTTTAGGTTCTTTTATTGTAGCGCCCCCTAGTGGGTCGCAATGTGGCCCCATACTTATTTGTTTAATCAGTTGTCTCCCCAGGGGCTCGACATCAGGCCCCTCCAATTCTTGCAATATCCATTGATGAAGGAGCTCATCCACACTTGTATTTTTCTCATGTTTCTCCAAGGGGTGGGGGAAAAACGATGGGATTTCTATGAATGATTCTTTGAATTTTATGAATTGGTAATTTGTTTCTCAAGTAGGTGTAGGAGTTTTCCATGTTAGTTCAACAAAAAAAATTGGGATTGGTGGTATAGTGGGCGGGTGTGGGAAAGTGTGTCAAAGATTTAAATATTTACGGTGTGCCCTGTGTTGTTTCTTGGCTAACCATCCTCTTACACAAAGATATGTGATGTGAGGTACAATTTCCCTAATTCTGAATCATTCACGCATATCCTCTTCCATGGTTACCCATTCTTGGTAAGTTTGGTAGTTTGCATCCCACCGCCATTTAGGAATTCATATAAGCATTGTGCCAATCACGTGAGGACTTTGGTACTCGGGAATGCACTATATCCATGCAGTCAATGTGTCCATCGGCTCTGACTCATCGTATCGATAGGAGCCAAAGTTTTCCACGCACTATTCTATAGAGATATGTGTGCATCTCCTTGTTGATAATTTGTATATCTTGTTCTGCCACCTATCCATGGCATCCTCAAAATTCGTGTCATAAGACTTGACACTTCTCCATCTTAACTATTTTTCTATGGTGGGGTTGATGTAGTCCTCCCTGCGCCCCATGATCTCATAAATATTTTCAATGACCAAGCTCCACACATCCTCATCCATAGGCTCATTGTATCGGTGACCTTCATATGGATCCAGTGGCATGACAACACATAGGGTGTCTATTGCAAAGGACATATGTCTCTTCTTCAAGTTTAGTACTGCATTATTGTCAAAGGCCCAATCAATACACAGTAATGCATGATATGGATCAGATTCATCCATAATCTCAATGACCTCAAAATCAGCCTTTGTTTTCACTCCTTCCATGTTGACTTATACTTGCTCCAGACAACATGATATGGATCATATTCATATCATGTTGAATTCTACTTGCACTGCATTATTGTCAAAGGCCCAATCAATACCCAGTAATGCATGATATGGATCAGATTCATCCATAATCTCAATGACCTTAAATTCAGCCTTTGTTTTCACTCCTTCTATGTACTTCTACTTGCTCCAAGGATATTTGCGTCACATGTTGCAATTCCTCATGCGAGAAAGCTTCATCCAATAAATTTTGCTTCACTCCTTGCACCTCTTTGCAGATCTGAGCCTCTTCTAGTGACCTTTATGTCTCCCTTTTCACTTCTTCCTAGATCTGAGCCTCTTCAATTAACATATGAGTCACGTGTTGCAGATAGTTGTGTTCTCTTTCTTCTTACATTTCTCTTGCATCACGTAGAAACTACTTCTACTAAGCAACATCAAAATTTGTAGGGGGTTGAGGTGCCCTCCTTATTTTTTTCCATCTTTTGACCTAAAACTTAACCATGCTCAAAGTATGTTATTTTTTTCTCCCCTCCATGGGTTACTATCCAGATGCCAGCCTCCTTGTTATTCTTCTTGTTCTTTCACAGCTCGACATACACCATGTTACAGTTGGTATTATTTTCCTCCCACTTCTTCGGTAAGTCAGGACAATCTTCGGTGGCATGCTCAAGGTTATAGAAATATGTACAAAGCACGCGTGGTTTGGTAAAAAATTGTGAGACACGAACAATCTCACTGTAATTGAAACATGTGGGGGGTATACCTCCCCCTCTGCCACATCTGCGATCGTGACCACGCCCATATCCACCTCAGGGACCTCCTTGGTATCCTCCTCTTTCCGCACCACATTTTTTATTCTCTTGTACCTAGAATGCATCGTAGGTATTATATAAATCACATAATGGAGTGTGAGTCATTGTCTAGTATTTCTGCAAGGTGGGACAATAGGGTGACACATGGCCCCACTGTCTATATATCTCACACCATTCTGACTGTCTAGATGGAAATGGACGTGGTGTGCCTGTCACCACATAATTTGGAAGCATAGGGCACTCGTTTGTCCGATGCCCCTCAGAGTGACATGAAATACACCATATGTGCTCACACATGATTTTAGTATTTTCCATATCTTGTAAATGCATCGTTAGGTTGGGAAGTTATGACTGAACCCTGTGCCAACCCAGCCAATGTCTTTGCACCTCCAGGTGTAACTTCCAAGTGCATCATGATTTTGACTACCTTTTCCTGAGTCATCACCTTTTTTTGGGTGAGTGGGACTTGGATATGGGGGAGTAACCCTGCAATGAACCATTATCAATGTTGAACGTCCTGGAATTGGAACATTATCCTATCCAACAAGATTTTAAGTTGTTGGTCATAGTCCCAGACGGTTTCTCCTTCTTTGTATTTCAATGATCTTCTTTATTTTTGTAATGCATTGGGATTCTAACTTAGGATTTTTCAGCTCCCTAAGTAGATCATGCTTAATCTTAGCCATGTCCCTTTCTTGTCCCACTAACACAATATCCTTATACTTCATGTACCACATCAAGGATTTTTCCCTGAATGTGATATCTAGTTGCACGATTTAGTTGCTTTGTCTATAATTCTCTTTATAGACAAAATTTATTCACAGGTAAACTGATGTTTCTCTGCATCATCCTTACCCGTTTCATGGAACATGGGTAGTCTCAGTGTACTTTATTGATTATCCATCTTCAAATTTGATATATTTCTTCTTCTTTGACTACTAAGGGCTTGAATTTTCCACACCACTATTTCTTGGGGTAAAGTATTGTTGACTTCACCTTATTCTTCATTTGTCTCTTCGCTTCTCTCTTCGTCTTCACTTTCTTATACTCCAATCTCTTCACTATCTATTGTGTTTTCCTCTTGATTAAAAATGTGCAAGGGAGGTGGTGTAAAGGGGGGTAAGTCCATATTCTTCTGAAACTTCTCTCAAGGTGACCCAAAGAGTTATCTACTTGCATTTGTGCAAGACCATCTACTATTATCAATTCATATCCCCCGCCACTAGGGGAGACTACATCTTCTTCTTCTTTTAGTACACCAACATTTTGCACCCTACCTTCATGTTCTAACTGTGCACCACAAGTGTGTGCTCTATCTCCTAGGTCGACCTGTGAACTACAAATATGTGCTTTGTCTCCCGGTCTAATCTGCACACTACCACTTTGCATGCAATCCCCCTCTCCAAACAACGTGTTATCACCTATTTTTTTCTGCTAAGTCTCATCTCTCATCCCTTAGTTTCTCCATTTCAAAAAAATTTATGTAAGCTAGAAATACTAATCATTAGTTTAACTAAGGGTGAAAAATCTTATTAAGGGGATCAAATTTGTATTATGTTGAGAAAAATGGGGGGTACTTAGTCTTATTAAGGGGGATAGGATTAATTATGCATATGTTTGTAAGACTATCATATGAAATCATTTAAAGTGTCAAATCCTTAAATCAAAGGTCATATGTCATGTCAAATTTCTTGTTTTATCATTACTAAGTTAGATAACGAATTTCAAGTCATTTTTTCAAATATGCCAAAGGACAAGATTATACAAGGCGCTATAAGAACTTCCACCTGTCACTGTTTTCATCATCATGCAGATGGTTGGAACAAATTTGAGGACGTGGATCATCCTACCTGGCTAAATGAAATATTCAAGGTAGTTATCAAATACCCAATCGCTAGTCACAACATGCAAAGGTGGGGGCCTTTTCACATGTACATGTCTCTTGTCCAAGATTTCATGTGTATGAGGTTTATTCAAAAGATAGTTATTTTAAATATGGTGCATTGTTCGTTACTCTAAATTCACATTGAAATCTGCTCAAATTTGAATTTTCATCCATAGAATCTAGAAAATCCCCTATCCTTCTCGACACAATAGGCATATCCCTTTTCTACAGTGAAGAATCCATCATTTTGGTTGTGACAGTTAATATGGGTAAAGGTGGACATGTGAAAAGAAAAGAACCTGAAGGGCTTGAGATTATGGAAGCATATGAAGACATCATACTCATCTTTGATCAAGCTAGTTGGTATTTGTACTGCACCAAGTTAGATGGTTATCACTATGATGCAGCCCGGGTGTTTGCTGAAAGTTTTAATGGACGGAAGGAATGAATTGTAAACCTAGTTATGCAGGTTACAAAAGAGTCCATAGCAGCATCTTGTAACCTCCCTATCAATGGTGAAAAGTGTTTCAAAAACAAATTTATTACATGAGGGGATGTAAATTAGTTCTTGAAACCTGAACATAGAGATCCCAATTGGACCAAGGGTATTCTTAGAGATTGGATTTTTGATGAATAGATGGAGACCTTTCTTTTGCTTAAACAATACATTACATGTGAAGGGAGCCATTCCATTGTGTTTTTGTTTCATCTATATTTCCTTCTTCATTTTTCAGGAATGAAAAGGATGAGTCTACCATATTACTTCCTAAGAGATCTAAATAAGATGGCTATGAAAATTCAAGCAAACCCTAAGACCCCTCCTCATGGAATTTATCATCAGGGATTCATTAAAATACTTATTAAATATGAGATGGGAAAATTACAGAGGACATGGGATCAATTATTGATCCATTCAGGGTTTGAGAAAGAAGCACATCCTCATGTCACACAGTTGCATGATAAAATTGTTGAACCCAATCAAGAAGCTTCACCCAGCGCAAGTCAATCAGTCATTCCAAGGAAGGGTAAAAGAGAAGAATGTTTAAATATTTTATACAAGCCAGTGGAATCTGCTCCAACCAGCCTGCAAGTAGACATAGGGTCTTCTAATATCCTAGGTGTAGGTAAGCATCCATTTCCATATTCTCAAAAGACTTATTCTAGAAGGAACAAAAGGTTGGTTAAACCTAGGGTATTGAAGGAAGATTAGGAACCCGAGAAAGCAGAATAATGTATAGATCCTATACAGCCTAAATATCATTCCCCAAATACCATTCCTCCTATCTCAATATCCTCTGAAGACGATGCTTCTAGATATAAAATTTTGATGAGAAAAAGGAGCATCGTTCCTCAAAATAAATTCAGGTTGAAATACAAAGCAATGTATAAACCTCCCATTAAAGATAAGGTTATTATTATTGATGAATAATCTTCAAACCTAAAAGAGGAGCCATCAATAAGAAAGAAAATTCTTGTAACTAAGGTTGAGAGGAATAAGTATAAAAAAGGAGTGTTGGCACAGGGGCAGACCCAGTGTTCAACGCTACAACAGTGCACCAACAAAGCCCTAACTACCGGCCCTTTCGGCAACACCTACGAAGCAGATGAAGTCTCACCCGAGGTAGAGTCAGGGGTGGTTGCAAGACTCAGGTGTCTGCAACCTTAGCTAGGACATAGAGCTATGATTATAACACTTAATAACGCACTCAGCACTATTAGTTCCTCAATACATAATCATTAATCACTTCGCAGAGAAAACAACGCTTTGCAGCATTCACATTGATCTAATCTATTTAAGAACTTTAACATCTATAGTAGGTCAGATCTAGCAGATCAAGCACTCAGCACATTCATATGGATCAGATCCAACACTTTTATACATCATTATCACTAAGCATAAGCAGATCTATCTAATCATCTTAAATCACTTAGCAAAAGAAGACATAAATACATCAAGACAAACACAGCGTTTACGTAGTTCACCCCCACCCTGGGGCTACGTCCACCAACTCTTATTTCTTATTGTCTTCAGTCAATCGGTTACAAGAAAAAATCCATTAGAACCCTTACTCCGCACAGGATAGAAGATCTTTGCAGCTCATTATATTCTTCTTCATTGCGTTACAGCACAAAGCCTTCCACCGCTTGCACTTAGCTCTGCAAGTCTCTTACAGTCATGCACAAAGCCCTTACAATTCTCACTAGCACTTAGCCTTTAGCACTTAGCATATCATCACATAGATGTATTATTCTCTTCTCTTCCACCACTTTTATACATGGCCTAGACGTCTATATATATTACAAAATAGGCCTAATCATGGGTAAACACATGGGCCGACATCCCATTCTCGTTACATATTCCCAAAAACCCAAAAAGGCTCCAAAAGGGGGAAGAGATCTCGTGATCTTCGCTTCGAATTGCGCTCCTCCTTCGATGGGCTGGAAAAGTCCCAAAATAGGTCAACATGACCAAGAAACTTCTCAAAACTTGGTCAAGGGCCAGCAGGCCCCCAACACTCACCTATGACTCGTCCCGAGTCACTCAGGTCTTAGCAGTTCTTCCTCGAACGCCTCGAGCTTGGCTTGAGCTGCTTCGACTTGATGTTTTTTTGTGGCCTCTTGTTTGGTGAACTCTAGGATCAATGTGTCATTCACTGGCCCTTCTAAGTGTTGTTCTGTTGCGGTGACAACCTGTTCTAACTCTGTTCCTTGGCTTTCTACCTCTGTAAACAATAGACATGCATTATCTTGCACAGGTTGAATTCGTTGAGTGACTTCCATCACTTTTCTTTGAAGCATATGGATCTGTTGTTGGATTGTGTGTTGTTTGTGAGATCTCTTCATCCTTTCTATAGCTAACAAGGCCTTCAGTTGCGCCTGTAGTGTATCTACATGTTGCTTTTCTTCCTGGAGCTGCGACTCCAGTGTCTGTAATTCCAGGTTCTCAGTGAGGGTTTCATATATCTGGGCACTCCGGATAATCAGTTGCTTTCACTCCAAGGTAAGAGATTTTAGTCTATCAACTGCACTGCAGGTAGTTTCTTTCTTTAGGTCTCTTACATCTTGAGGGGTCTCGAGCACAGTGCGGAACTCCAAGTCTGTTATGCGTTGTTGGAGCTACTGGATTACTTCTTCAAGTTGTGCCACTTGTTGTGGAACTTGTTCTTCGATCTTTACTTCGAAAACTGTCAGAGAGTGAAGTGCTCTTTTGACCCTTTCCTTAATGTCGAGTTGCTCGGCAAGCAATTGTTCCTTTCTTTGTTGTAGTTGTGCTTTTTCTTCATCCCACTTTGCTTGCAGAGAAAGCTTTTCCCATTTTGTAGCACTGCGTTTCTTATCAAGGTATTTATGTACTTGTGCTAAATTCTAGGTGGCTTGTTCCATCTCTTCCTGAGCTCATCGAAGGTGAGCTTCGACTGTATCAGCAATACGGTGTAGTTGAACTGGCTCATCACCTAGTTCTGGTATTTCTGCTGACAGAGGCGTAGTAGAAACTGCGCGGTTGGACTGTAATGCCTGTTGCACTCCTCGAGCTCATCCTTAATTTGAATGAACACCTCCTCCTTCTTATCTTCTTGCTTCTCTGATATCTCCAGGGAAGCATCATTCGGTGTTGCGACGATGAAGTCGAAGTCGTCTGAGGTGAGGGTGGTCTCAAATTTGGTACTAGTTTCTTTCATTTTCTTCCCTGAGGAAGGTTTCGGGGGGGGAACCTTCCTTTTCTTCAAGGGATCCTCGCCGTCTCTTGGTGGTGTAACCTTTCCTTTATTGTGCTCCACTTCTATGCCATCTATCTCTCCGCCATCTCCTTCTTGTTCTACTGATATGGAAGCGGTCTTCACAGATGCGTTGTCTAAATCGTGGACCTCTTTGGTCTTCTTTATCTTTCTCAGTCCGGTTGTATCTAGCACAGTTTCTGGACTGTCAACATCAGATATCTCTACAGGGTCCACTGGAATAAGGAGGTCTGCCGACCATTCCTTGGTAATCTCTTCCAATTCATCCTCCGTCAACTTGTAGTACGACTGTAGTTGTTTTTTATGCTCATCAGCGTGTGCGGTGATATAGATGAAATGGTGGTCCATGCTGAATTTCATCAAGGGCCTGAACCTATGGAGAGTGTTTGGGGTTATGCAAGATGTGGACTGTATGGCTACCTTCAACTGGTTGTAATAAGTATGGATGATGACATTTGATTTACATTGCTTGTTCATGTCACTAGAGTACCATAGTGTACTGAACTTCGCGGCCAGAGGTTCAAATGGCTCGATATCTAGTAAGGTCGCACCTTCCAGCATTTCCCATGCGATGAAAGTGATTAGTATGAGAAGCCAGCTGAAGTGGAACTCATATCCTTTATCTTATGCTTCCCTGTAGTCCAATTCTAGTTGGTTTATGAGGTACTTCAACCAATTCATTTGTAGGCCCTCCACGCACTTTCCTGTGAGGTCGACTACAAATCCAGTTACTTGGGTGGGTCGGTTCTTGCACATTATATTTCCTGCGATCAACTGATAGGAAAGGCGCATTGTGCCACTTTGGATAGAGGCTACCTTGTAGCCTCACGTTCCTTTCTCAACATCTCCGTAGGTGTCTTTAATCTTCTACATAAGAGCGTGATCCATGGCTTTCCCGGGATAGAAATCGTGTGGGTCAGGGCCTTGCATACTAAGCCATGTGATCTGATTGATCAACATAGGATCCACTGTGATGTGGCGATTCAACCACAAGTATCCTCTGTGGTAGCAGGACAACAATATCTTGACGCATGCGTTCACTTCTTGGTTCCTTCTGAAGTGAGGGATTTTCATAACATTAAGCAATGTAGACTGCACGAGGTCCATCGTCCATTGTTGGGGAAATATATTTGAATTATTTCCCTTGGTTTTGGTGAAATATTTATATGGGGCTATCATGTTGTACACTTTCCTATCATCGAGTTTGAAGTCACTAAAATTCAACGCTGCGAGCTTATTCTGGTCTGCGCGCAGTGCACGTATCCCCTTCGGGAGGTACACAGTGACCAATTCATATTCAAAGTCTTTGGGCACACTGCCTCAGTTTATGGTATTACTCAGGGGTGGTAGATAGACAGGTGGAATGCTTGGAATCAGCTTAGCATTCACTAAGTCATCCTTGTGCTTAGTTCACCTCTCATGGGACGGTCCAGCTCCATGAGAAGTGGATGGGGACGCTTGCACTGTTCTCATAGATGAATCCTAGATACCTTCAGACATCGACATGGCTTTCTCAGTGATCAAGTCAATCAAAACTTCCTTAGAGACTTTCTCTACAGTGCTCAATGCTTCCGACATATGCTCTCAGGGTGAACAATTCGCGGGTTCGGGGAACAACTTAGACACAGTGATAAGATAGAGAGCAAGAGCACAATGATCACTACATAAAATCGGCTTACTCTGTGGGCTCGAATTCTCAATTAGAAAAAGTGTTCTCGGTGCACGACGCGATGAGATAAATAGGTAACTTGACAACGGTTTGCTTACAACGGGTATGAGCCTCCATTAACTCTTATTTGATCTATAATGGCACAGTCCAACGGTCCGATGATGAACTTTATTGATTTTCTGCCCATTCGAAGTGGGAGTCGAATGAATATATCGGTTCCAACGGCTATATCGCTTCGCCATGGCGAAGTGCCATGTGTTGCTACTCTGATATCCTGGTGAAGCTCCAATTCTGCAATTTTTCTTTCTGTGAGGTCTCCTCTAGTACCTCTTGTAACTTTTCAGACTTATCCCTCTTCTTTCTTAACTTTTTAGTCTTCTTTCCACTGAGCTTCGTCTCAGTCGTTCTTTTCCCATTATGATTCTTATCTTCTCTGGTCTTAGTTACTTCGCGTTGTTGAAATTGTTCCCTAGGTTTCCTGGATAATACTTTTTTGTCTGGGATAGGCACTTCAATCTTCTGTGGATGCTCTAGTGTTCTCTTAGCTTCGACATCTGGATTGCTAGCGTTAAATATCTACGATCTTTTCTCATGTTCTTCAATTAAGTGTGTGATCCTTCTGGTCATAAAATATTTTAACTCTTGCTTCTTCTGTTCCAAAACTTCTTCTTCTTCCTTTCGTCTAGCTTGGTCTCTATAAATCCAAGGTTTTCCTATTAACATGGTAAATGGGGCGTTGTCTTCAACAAATTTAATAATCTCAAAATTTTCTTCTGTCGAAGTTCTATTGACATTCATAGGTATCTGAGCGAGCCTTCCACATAGGTTTACTAGCTTCCCTCTGAATAACCCTATTCCTCCCAATGAGGGGGTCATAGCAGGCCTCCCTATAGCTTCCCAAGTTCTCTCTGTCATGATATTCACCTGTGTTTCCTCATCTAGAACACATACAATGTCTAAGTCTCCTATTCTTGCTTCGATGCATTCCTTCTCTTTGAATATATCTGATAAGTTGATATGTCAGTGGTCATTCAGGGTTTCTTTCATCTGTAGCAATGCTTGCTCGGATCTTTTCTGAGATTCTGCCATAATTTCTAGATCTGCCTTAGGGTTTTCTTGATTCAGACTCATTCTTTCAAGCTTAGCAATCATTCTAGGGAAATCCAATACTTCATGGTCTAGAGCTTGACAACAAAGGAAACGAGGTCTTCTACCAAGGCATTCCTTAGCAAGATGTCCCAGTCATCTGCAACTGTAACAGAGGGTTAATCCTCTCTTTCTTTTAAATGATCTCAGACCTCTTATGTACTGCGCACTAGGATCATAGGAGCTAACTTGTAATAAATTCTCTCTAGGATCCTACATCCATTTGTTAGTCCAAACATTCTTTCTATGCATAGGTATAACATATCTTTCACTATTCTTGTTAGTCCAAACATTCTTTCTATGCATAGGTATAACATATCTTTCACTATTCTTGTCAGATCTATTAATATCAAATCTTCTTTCATCTATCAATTCTCTAGCTTTCAAACTAGGACAGACTCTATTAAACAAACCTAGATCCATACTTTTAGAAACAAAAATTTCCACTTATCTTACTTCTACAGAGCACAAAGCTTTTTCAGATCTAGAAATTTTCACTATTCTTACCTTTATCAGAGCACAGAGCTTGCAGATATTACCTCTTTTAATTAGAAATTCTTACTTTTACCTTTATTAGAGCACAAAGAATTCAGATCTTTCTTCTTTCCTTCAGATCTGATCTTCTTCCTTCAGATCGGGCTTCTTTCTTTCATATCTGACCTTCTCTCTTCAGATCAGGATTCTTTCTTCAGCACAGAGCTTTATAGATCAAGTAGAACATTGTGCACTAGGGTACAGATCTGCACACAAATCTTTCAGGTCAACTCTTTCCACAAAGCTTCTTCTTTCTCAGTTCCCAGCAATCACGGTTTTAGTCCTGGAAATAGAACCATTTGTTGGCACAAGGGCAGACCCAGGGTTCAACACTACAACAGCGCACCAACAAATCCCTAACTATCGGCCCTTTCGGCAACACCTGCGAAGCAGATGAAGTCTCACCCGAGGTAGAGGCAGGGGTAGTTGCAAGACTCAGGTGTCTGCAACCTTAGTTGGGACACAAATCTATGATTATAACACTTAATAATGCACTCATCATTGTTAGTTCTTCAATATATAATCATTAATCACTTCACAGCATTCACACTGATCTAATCTATTTAAGCACTTTAACATCTATAGTAGGTCAAATATAGCAGATCAAGCACTCATCACATTCATATGGATCAGATCTAACACTTTTATACATCATTAGCACTAAGCATAAGCAGATCTATCTAATCTCTTAAAGAACTTAGCAAAAGAAGACATAAACACATCAAGACAAGAACAAACCAAGACAACACAGCGTTTACATAGTTCACCCCCACCCTGGGGCTACGTCCACCAACTCTTATTTCTTATTGTCTTCAATCAATCGGTTACAAGAACAAATCCATCAAAACCCTTACTCTACACAAGATAGAATATCTGTGTAGCTCGCTAGATCTTTCTTCCTTGCGTTACAGCACAAAGCCTTCCACCGCTTGCACTTAGCTCTTCAAGTCTCTTACAGTCAAGCACAAATCCCTTACAATTATCACTAGCACTTAGCCTTTAGCACTTAGCATATCATCACATAGATGTACTATTATCTTCTCTTCCACCACTTTTCTACATGGCCTAGACGTCTATATAGGTATTACAAAATAGGCCTAAGCATCGGTAAACCCATGGGCCAACATCCCACTCCTGTTACATATTCCCAAAAACCCAAAAAGGCTCCAAAAGGGGGCCAAGATCCCGTGATCTTCTCTTCAACTTGTGCTCCTCCTTCGATAGGTTTTCGAAGTCCCAAAATAGGTCAACATGACCAAGAAACTTCTCAAAACTTGGTCAAGGGACAACAAGGAGGTCTGACAGCAAATACAAAGACTCCTACAAGAAAAAACAGAGCTTTTGTAAGAAAACAAAGTAAAAAGGATAAGAGAGGCCCAAACCCTATGATCAGATCTGAAGGGGATAATACCAAGAGAATACAAACTCGTTATCAAACCGAGTAGACAAGAAGGAATAGTTTGGATTTGATGGCAGAATCAGCTACATCAGTTTTGCAAGGAGAATTCTCAGTTTGAGAATTTCACCTTCAATGAAAACCCTAAATTTTGACTGAAAGACGATTGATGATGGAAGAACCTTTTTGTTTCCTTGTGTTTAAGAGAACATTCCTCTTTTTGTTATATTTTGGCTGTAACCTGGGCAAGGAAAGGCATTAAAAAGGATCAAAACAGGTTTTTGATATGGCGCTACAGGAAGTTCTCGCCATCTCATACACAGGGAAATATTGGCATTATAGGAACACCTGTAGAAGCCGATTTTTCAACACATATGATACAGATTCATATTTTTATAATGGATAAAGTTTGTAAACAAGGTAAATATTGTATGGATCATTAGATGGAGTTAGATACCCTTTTTTTGGATCTACAGTCTATCTTTGGATACGATGATTCTACAGATCAATTAGCATTCATCAGATGTCAAAGTCTTGATTCGAGTGGATCATTGAAGATCAAGAAGATATTGGAAGGATAAAGATAAATATGTAGCATAATCATCCAGGTGGAAAGAAATTCAACCAAAGAACTTTCTCTATGCAAGGCTCTTGCCTTTATTATCGGATTTTTTTTAAATTGTTCATTGTTTTGTATATCAGTAGATAGAGATAGATATTCACCTTGAGTTCTTGTAAGGATTAGTTTTGATGTGTCCCTGACTATCAGGTTGACCATAAATGCATGTAACTAATGTAAAACACTATATATTGGATGAAGTAGAAAAAGAATAAGTGGGATCCTTGTTTTGGAAAAACAGTTCTAAATATAAGAATATTTTGATCCTGTTGGGTATGTGTTATATTCATTGCATGTGTGTGTGGGTGTGGGCACGTCAGATACGAAAACTGCATCTGATGATCCCTTCACCTAGAGCTCTGCCATGTACATCGGGTATGCCCCCCCTAGTTATGCGCAACGTTCAGCAACAGGTGGTAGCCTGGGGCCGACGGGGTTCGGGGCAGCACCCCGAATTTATTTTTTTTGGGCGGTTTTTGCTATTTTTAGCGGATTTGTAAATTAATCCTAGATTAATGGATTAGGGTTTTGGTATCTACGGAATACCTAAAAACATTGTATATATTGTATGAAAAATGGTGAAATTCTATATAATGAAAATAAGAAAGGTTTTCACGGTTGAGGGTTTCCAGTATAAAATCTTTGTGTACTCTGTGTATGAGCCATTGATTAATTTATGTATTGCTTAAGAATATATAGGCATTGATTTACTTCACAGTTTAAAACTTACATGTGGTATCAGAGCTCATTTTTGGCTTCAGAGGGATGCCTTTTTGGCTGAGGGTTTGGCTCGGTCTTGATAGATCAAGTTTATCTTGGGTCTGTGATAAACCTGGGTTTAATGGGAGATTTTGCAGTGGAGATTCGATTAAAGAAAGAGGAATGGTGAGCTCATCTAGAATCGAGATAGAGAAGTTCAATGGTAAAAACTTTGAACTATGGAAGCTCAAGATGGAGGACCTTATTGTAGACAAAGAATAATGGATCGTTGTGGATCCTGGTACACAACCTACTGGTACACTGTCTACAAGCACACAGGCTACTGGTACACAACCTACCAGTACACCAGCTACTGGTATGTCAAAGGAAGATTGGGACAAGTTGGACAGAAGAGCAAGGAGTACTATTCGACTCTGCCTGGCAGATTCAGTGTTGTTGAATGTCTCAGGAGAATCTACAGCCAAGGAACTATGGGATAAGTTAGGGAATTTGTATCAATCAAAGTCCCTGGTAAACAAGTTGTTTCTTCGAAAGAAGTTGTATCATCTTAGGATGGAAGATGGAGATTCTGTGATAGAACATCTAAATGCCTTTAATACTCTGGTAAGTCAACTTGGATCTGTTAATATTACGATTACAAAAGAAGATAAGTGTATTACTTTGTTATGTTCTTTGCCAGAATCTTGGGATAATCTGGTTGTAGCAATAGGTAGTACCACTCAATCTACATTGAAGTATGAGGATGTAGTTGCATCCTTGTTATCTAAAGAGGTGAGGCGAAAAAGCATGGATGGTCACAGCACAGATGCTTTATTTGTAAGAGGGCGTACCCAAGACAAGAACCTTGGTAAGCCTTCGGGATGGAGATCTAAATTTACAGGTAGATCTAAGTCTCCAGGAAAATCTTTGAGGAAATGCTGGAAGTGTGGTAAAATAGGGCATTATAAGAAAGATTGCAAGTCTAAGAAGGTTGAAAAACCAAAGAGATCTGATAGTACCTCTTCCATGGAGGCGAAAACCTCCACTGAATAAGGAGGTGATGTTTACCTAGCATCTACAAGTACACATGCAGACCATGATGTATGGTTGATCGACTCAGGTGCATCATACCATATGACTCCTCACAGGGAGTGGTTCTCTGAATATGAAAAATATGATGGTGGTGATGTATTC
>ML810188.1:49342-70699 GCA_009831015.1 Picea engelmannii
TGTATATTCCAAGCAGGTTGGTAATCACTTCATTTATGTAGTGTTGTATGTTGATGACATGTTGTTGGTAGGAAATAACATGGATGTTATCAAGGAGGTGAAATCGCAGCTATCCTCCAAAATTGACATGAAGGATCTCAATGTTGCTAACTTCATTTTGGGAATGGAGATTAAAAGAGATCGTGCAAACAGGAAACTCTAGTTGAATCAAAGAAAATATGTTGAGACGATATTGCAGAGGTTTAATATACATGGAAGTAAACCGGTCAAGGTTCTTATTCCTATAGGTGTAAAGTTATCTACAAATCAGTGTCCCAAGACACGGGAAGAAGAAGAGGACATGTCCCATGTTCCATATGCCAGTGCAGTTGGAAGTTTGATGTATTCAATGGTTTGTACTAGACCGGACATTGCACATGTAGTGGGAGTTTTGAGAAGGTATATGTCAAAACCAGGGAACGAGCATTGGACAACAGTAAAGAGGGTCTTCAGGTATCTTCATGGCACCACCAGTTATGGATTGTGCTACCAAGGAAGACCGGGATTGGACAGAGTTGTGGACATACATGGCTTTGTTGATGCAGACTGGGATGGAGATTTGGATCGCAGAAGATCTACAAGTGGGTATGTGTTTAACCTATTTGGAGGAGCAATCAATTGGATGAGCAAAAGACAGGCTGTAGTGGCACTCTCAACTACAGAAATTGAATACATGGCAGCCACTCATGCAAGCAAGGAAGCAGTATGGTTACAAAGATTGTGTTCAGGTATTGGGTTGGTACAACAAGCAGTGAGATTAGACTGTGACAGTCAGAGTGCAATATTCCTAGCAAATAACCCAGCTTATCATTCGAAGACAAAGCATATTGATGTTCAGTATCACTTTGCGAGAGACATGGTTGAGGAAAAGAAGGTGTTGCTAGAAAAGGTTGACACTTTGAAGAATGTTGCAGATTCATTGACAAAGTCTGTGAGCACAGAAAAGTTCTCCTGGTGTAGAGTAACAATGGGAATTGTTGCCCTGGATTGTTGACTATATAATCCCATGGACCCCTGGATGCAAAGAAAACAACAAGTGGGAAAATGTTGGGTATGTGTTATATTCTTTGCATGTGTGTGTGTGTGTGGGCGCGTCAAATACGACAATTGTGTCTGACGATCCCTTCACCTAGAGCTCTGTTGTGTACACTGAGTGTTTTCCCAGGGGGGTCCCAAGGAGGGGAAGGTATGCCCCCCCCTAGTTACGTGCAACGTTCGGCAACGGGCAGTAGCTTGGGGTCGACGGGGTTCGGGGCAGCGCCCCGAAATTTTTTTTTTTGGCGATTTTTGCTATTTTTAGCGTATTTGTAAATTAATCCCAGATTAAGGGATTAGGGTTTTGGTATGTACGGAATACCTAAAAACATTGTATATATTGTATGGCGAATGGTGAAATTCGATATAATGAAAATAAGAAAGGTTATCCCGGTTGAGGGTTTCTGGTATAAAATCTCTGTGTACTCTGTGTATGAGCCATTGATTAATTTATGTATTACTTAAGAATCTATATGCATTGCTTTACTTCGCAGGTTTAAAACTTACAAATCCATCCTACCTATGTAAATATTCCAGTTGTTAATAAAGTCTATGGTTGGTGCGTATTTATCATCTTTGTTTATCACTTCTATTTCCTCATCTTGAACATATCATTATTGTTATATGCTCATATGACTATATGTATGTGCTGAAAAGGTTTCTCTATTTTGTATAGTGCAATATTTTCCACGTGTGTGTTTGAGTCATTTAAATCTTGTTCAGAAAGGATTTATGAGTGTAGGTTTATTCTTCTACTGGTCAAATATATTAAAGAACAAATTCTCTTTGATGATGGTCATCTTTGTTTCATTAATTCTCCTTAATAATATCTAATATTGTTTTTACTCCAACTGAGATTTTGTTTACCAAATTTGTTGCACATAAGGAAGTGTTTCTAATAGCTCTTTCATCTAGATACATTGAGATTAAGACTGTGATCCCTCCACCTCTCTAAAAATATTTTATTTAAAACATTTTGAAACAAGTTTTTCTAGGATCATCTCAACAGCAGTCTTGAGTTGACTTCTAGCGCTAACATGTTTTGGTGTCATTATTGGAGAACGAAATGATGATATTTTCCCTGGGTAGAATGACATAAATTTATAGATCTAATTGTAGATGGTGAAACTATAAATAGACATAGTTGACTGCATTATCTTTTCACCTGGTGACTCCACATTAGACACTCTGTCTCCAAAGAGAAAGGCGACTATAGCCCATCTAGAATCTCCAGATGTGTATGTTGTTTCATACCCTGAGAAGATCCTAAAACAATCCAAATCTCTTAAAAAATTAGGATCTGAGAAATTGTTTCTTTTACCTCCTTTTGAAGAATCCACCTCGGGGAAAGAGGAATTTGTTGAATCAGAATCATTTTACACACCTTATCCTGAGAGTAGATATAAATCTAAGGAAATATTTGAATTCCCTGAAGAAACGGAGTACATTCCCTTAGAAAAGATCCCAATCCTTGAAGAAATTCAAGAAGAGAAACCAAATCTTAGCTTCCAAGTTAATATCCTTGTTGCTGAAAAACTTGCTAAAGAAATTCTCCAGTCTTCTCCAAAGATTCAATTGGTGAACATCCCTAAGCCCTCATCACCACAATCACTATGGTCATCACACATAAATCAACCTTTAGGTGGTCAAACTATGGTTGGCGAAGCACCTCCCAATTCAATGGATGCTATCGGGGCTGCCAGATATGCACCTTTAGTATTGCCAAATAATCGCCATCCTCTCCCAATAAATGATTACATGAAGTACCTTCCAAGGTTTGACAGTGAAGGGGAAACAACTGTAGAGGAGAATTTAACCGCTTTTTATTCCTTTGATGACAATTTTCAAGTGGATTATGATGATGTGTGGATGAGGATATTTTTTCAAATTTAAGATGGAGAAGTGAGGAAGTGGTTCGGGAACCTTAGAGCTAACTCTATTACTATCATCACAGACCTTGTTGCTACTTTCTTGAGAAAGTGGGGAGACAAGAAAGATGATTTGTATTACATGACATAATTCAGCAATATTCAAAGAAAGAATGGTGATTATGTCTCTGAATTCTCTCAGATATTTAATCGGATGTACCAGAAAATACCAAATGATATCAGGCCAGTTGAAAGGTTAGCAAAGGTCACTTATGTTAATGCCTTTGATGCTGATTTTTGTTTGCTACTAAGGGAAAGAAGATCGGAACTCTAGATGATATGCAAGATTCAACTCTTGAAGTTGAATCCAACATTCTAGCATCATAATAGATCAAGAAGATATCAGATAAGGGAAATCTTAAAGAAGAATATAAGTCTTCTTCATCAAATAACAAAAATCAGAAGATTTCCTTGGAAGAGATGACTAGAAAAATGGAGGAAATGTCATCTGAGTTGTCTAAAATCAGATTGGAAAAATAGAAATGGAATACACCTCGGGAAGGAAATAGAAATACAAATCAATATAGAAGGCATTATAACCCCCAGATTATGCAGAGGGACAAGAAGAATAATGATGATCAAAAAATCCAAACACCTCTGCAGAATAATTATATTGAGAAAAATCGGGAAGCTGAAGAGGTAGATGAATATTTGGATATTCATTTGTTTGGAGATGAGATTTCTCTCAGTCACTTAACACAGAATGAATATGAAGATTCAATGAATGCACAGTCTCATGAAGGTTCAGATAATATGCTTTGTAACACAGATCCGCAGGGGTACAATCTTAGATCTAAATCAGCACCTGCTAAATCTGTTCCTCATAAAGACAAATTTTCTAAAGCTAAACCTGCTCCTCAAAAATATAAACCTATTGCTCCAGCAATACAGATAGGAAGAAAAGATCGTGAAAGAAAGCAAGTACATCCAGTTGTGAAAATATCAGCACCAGAAGCAGACAAGTTCTCATCTCCTTTCAGTCTAGAGCATGAGATAAGTAAGATCAAAATTCCTATTCCTTTGACTGAATTGGTTAAAAGTAATTCTTATAGGACTCAGATTTTGAAATGGTTACAACCTTCTTCTATCGCAGATCCTGTATCAGATGTTATTAATCTCCAAGATGAAAAACCTACATTGTCTTAGGGCCAATTGTAGAAGAGAGATATGACTCCACTCCACCTTTTTATGTCTCATTAAATATTCATGACAAAATTATTCATAACTTCTTGTTAGACTCTGGAGCCTCCCATAATATTATGCCAAATGTTGTCATGGAATAATTGGGTTAGAAATCACTAAATCATACCATGATCTCTTTTCTTTTGATTCCAAAAAATTTGAATCCTTGGGGGTTATCAAATACCTTGTTGTTTCATTATCTCAAATCCCAACCAAAATTTTAGTCATGGATATAGTTGTAGCTGATATCCCTCCTAGGTTTGGTATGTTGTTATCTATATCTTGGTGTAAGAATCTTGGGGGATCTCCTGAAATGGATCTCTCTTATGCCACTATACATGTTTTTGGAGGATAATTTAGAAGACTCTATCGTGAGGCTCAATTGGCATATTTTATCAGTGATAGTGATCATTCTTTAAATCATCATGTCTATGCAGTTGATGTGGATTTGAGATCCTCTATATTTCATATTGATAATGTTTTTCAACAGTCTTTGCCTTTGACTAAACCATTTTTTGCTCCACAGTCTGTTGAAAATAAAAATATGCTATGGAAATTATACTTTGATGGAGTCTCATCCAAAGAAGGCACAAGGGCAGGAGTAGTGTTGATTTCTCCTGAACATGAAGTCATTATGTTGTCTTACATGTTGGAATTCGATACAACAAATAACATTGCAGAGTACGAAGAATTGTTGTTGGGTCTTAGGGCAGCTAGAGAAATGAAAATTCATCATTTGAAGGTTCATGGGGATTCGGAACTCATTGCACAGAAGGTCAGAGATGTATATCAAACAAAGAACAGTCGGTTGAAATATTACATAAATGAGTTATGGGACATCATTGAAGTCTTTTTTCTGTCTTTCAACATTGTATATATACCAAGAAATCAGAATGAGCAGGTTGATTCAGTGGTTGTGGAAGCAAGTACTTTTAAACCTCCTTTGCCCCCAAAGATTAAATATGAGGTTGAGGTTAGGTATAGGCCTTTGACTCTAGAAAATGTCAAGCAATAGAGAGTATTTGAGGAAGATTCTGAAATCAAAAGGTTCATTGAAGCTATAGATGATTTTTCTTCAATTCATATTGATCAAGATGAATATTTAGATGAGGACAATCAGAATTTAAATTTTCATAATATGATTGTCAGGCATAAGATCTTGCAATTGCCCACTAATCATAACCCAAAAGGTATGGTACCTCTTGAAAGGATTTTTTATCATAATAATGTTCATGTGAAGATCCCCGATCCAGAAAAAGAAGCATAGGTGACTGATTGCAATCTTGGGACTACTACAAATCCCAAGCATGTTAAATTATCAAAATTCCTGTCAGCAAAATATTGAGATAAATATGAAGAATTGTTGGAGTTAATTGATGTTTTCGCATCGAAATATGAATATCTTAGGACCTTTGATGAAAATATCTTTCAACACAAAATACCTTTGAAGGAGAATGTAAAACCTTTCAAACAGAAATTAAGGCAGATTAATCATCTTTTGTTACCAATTATGGAGAAGGAAGTCAAGAAAATTTTAGATGCTAAGGTCATTGTACCCCTGAGGTATTCTGACTGGATAGAAAATATGGTGCCATTGAGAAAAAAGAATGGTGAAATCAGACTATGTGTCGATTTCAGAAATTTAAATAGGTGTTCCCGGAAAGACAACTATCCATTGCCCAAAATGGAACATATATTGCAGAGGGTGGTAGGATATAGTAGGTTGTATATGATTGATGGTTTCTCTAGATACAATCAGGTAGATGTTCATCCATATGATATAGAGAATACTGCTTTTGCAACACCCTGGGGTACTTTTATGTATGCTTGAATTCCTTTTGGTTTAATGAATGTTGGGGCCACTTTTGAGCAAGCCGTGGATATTGCTTTCGTGGGAGAGAAGGATAAGTTTGTTGTCAGCTACTTGGATGACATTACTATATTCTCTAAATCTTATGAGGAACATTTATGTCAATTGAGACAGGTATTTTTGAAGTGCAGAAGGTATGGTCTTTCTTTCAATGCAAAAAAGTCTCGTTTTGCTTTAGAACAAGGGAAATTGCTAGGGCATATAGTTTGTGTTGATGGAGTTAAAATTGATCCTGCTAGACTGACGGTTATTCAAAATATTTCTACCCTTAGAACTAAGAAGGAAATCCAGTATTTCCTTAGGAAGATAAACTTTCTCATATGGTTTATTCCCAGTTTTGTTGAATTGGTCAAACACATAACTGGCATGTTGAAGAAATGTAGTGAGATCAAATAGAGAGTTGAAGATAAAGATTCTTTCCAATATATTAAGAAAGCTATTTTAGATGCCCCTGTTTTGATTAGCCCAGATTTTGAAAAAGAGTTTCTAAATTTTTCTTTTGCATCTCAAGATACTTTAGCAGTTTCCCTTCTACAGAGAAATTCCAAGGGTTTTGAACAACCCATTGCCTTTTTTAGCAGGGCACTTCGAGATGTTGAGTTAAAATACGATATCATGGAGAAGCAAGGATTTGCTTTGGTCAAATCACTGAAGTCTTTTAGATTTTATGTGTTACATTCCAAATTCATTGCTTTTGTACCATCAAGTGCTATTAAAGATATTTTGACTCAGCCAGACAGTGATGGAAAGAGAAGTAAATGGATAGCTAAGTTGCTTGAATATGACATGGATATCAAGCCTACCAAGATAGTCAAAGGGCAGGGGTTAGCTAAGCTGCTAGCTGATTCCAATTGTAGAGCTCTTGGAGTTGATTACATCTATAATAATTCAGAAAATTTACAACCTCAAACCAATAGTTCTCAAGTCTATCAAAAGATTGTTGAATCAAAATGGTATAGAGATGTCCTTTATTTTCTACAGAATTTCCAAGGTCCTCCAGGATTGGATAAGTCTAAAGTAAGATCCCTAAAACGAAAAGTTGTTAGGTATTTTGTGAATAATCAAACTTTGTTTTTGAGGGACCCTTCTGGATTTTTACTGAGGTGTCTTGATGAATAAGAAGCACAGATATTCATGTCATAATTTCATGAAGGAGTGTGGGGGGGACATCACTTCTGAAATTCCACTACATATAAGATTCTTAGGGTTGGGTAATATTGTCCTAGTCTATTTTCTTATGTATGTACAAAGGTTGGAGCATGTGAAAAATGCCAAAGGTTTGTTGGTAAACAGAAGCTTAAGTCCTTACCTCTTAAGCCTGTAAAAGTCTTTGCACCTTTCCAACAGTGGGCTTTGGATTTCATAGGTGAGATTCACCCTCCATCTAATGGCCAGCACAGATGGATTCTGACAGCTACATATTACTTCACGAAGTGGATTGAAGTTGTACCTACAAGGAGGGAAACTGATAAGGTAATCATAAGTTTTCTTGAAGAGAATATTTTATCTAGGTTTGGTTGTCCATAAGTGATCATCACAGATAATGTTGCAGCTTTCAAATGCACTAACATGGTAAAATTCTATGAGGACTATGGCATCAAGCTTAGGCATTCTACTGCTTATTACCCATAGGGTAATGGCCTAGTTGAATCATCCAATAAAAGTATTGTCAAGATCATTAAGAAATTTCTGGAAGATAATAAGAGGGCTTGGGATTCAAAGTTGAAATATGATTTGTGGGATGATCGTGTTAGAACAAAGAGAGAAATTGGAACTTCACCATTTCAATTAGTATACGGAATAGAAACAGTATTTCTAGTACAAATTGTTTTGCCAGTTGTAAAATTTCTGCAGGAAATCGAAGTTGAACCTAATGATGTTATCAGAAGGATTTGTCACATTGTATAATTGCAGCAAGAAAGAGAGAAACTTATTGAGAAGGCACATCAACATCAATAGAAAGTTAAACAGAATTTTGATAGAAAAGAAAAAACAAAGCAATTTCTACCAGGGGATTTGGTTTTGAAATGGGATGCTCCCAGAGAAGACCATCATGGAAAATTTGATAGCCTGTGGTCAGGTCTATTCAGGACAACAACACTTTCCTATTGTATAATTTGGAAGGTGAAGAGGTTTTTGGTGGCCCTGTAAATGGGTGTTTTCTCAAGAAAATATTTTACTAAAGTTGTTAGTGGCTCAAATTCCATTGTGCATATCGGTGTGGTGTGGTAGTTAGACAATAAGGACTCCATATCCCAATGGATAAATACTACACTTATCCTTTTTAGTTTCCAGTATTAGTTTTGATTTTTCAGTTTGTTATGTTTTGAATAACGTTTCATCAAACTTTAGGAGTTGAAATAGTTACAATCTGTAGAATAACATGGTAGATAGCTTGAAGGAATAGAAGGCACATGTCTACTAAAAGTTATTGGACTTCCACAGAGAGAACTCCATCCCCCATGGAGCCATTGTTATCACCTATTTTGTTCTTCTAAGACTCATCTCTCATCCCTTAGTTTCTCCATTTTAAAATATTTTATGTAAGTTATAAATCCTATTCATTAGTTTGATTAAGGGCGCAAAATCTTATTAAGGGGATCAAATTTGTATTATGTTGAGAAAAATGAGGGGTACTTAGTCGTATTAAGGGGGATAGGATTAATTATGCATATGTTTGTAAGATTTTCATATGACATCATTCAAAGTGTTAAATCCTTTCATGAAAGGTCATATGTCATGTCATAGTTCTTGTTTTATCATTATTAAGTTAGATAATGAATTTAAAGTCCTTTTCTTTTCAAATATTCCAAAGGAAAAGTTTATGTAGGACGCTACAGAAACTTCCACCTGTCCATGCTTTCATCATCACGCAGATGGTTGGAACGAATTTGAGGACATGGATCATCCTACTTGGTGTTACACATTATTTTGGTCACTCTGGTGATGTCTCTACAGTGATGTGTTCAGGCTCCCATAAGGAATTTTTTCCTGAGAAAAGTGACTGTTGTCTTCCTCTGCAAAACATATTTTTATAGTGAGTTCGCAGGATGCGAAAACCCTGATTCTCGCAGGTTGCTCTATACCTAGCTTGCGAGGAGTTCGGAGTTTGTTTTATAGGCAGGGTGCAATCCTATTTCAAGGCTAAAAAGGAAGAAGAGGTTATGAAGGTTATAGAAGAGGATCTTCTAGAAAATGAGTTGGCATTCGCATGGTTGGCATCCTACTGACTTCTCAGATTTAGTGGGATCATCCTCATCCCTTTAACCATCTCTCATTCTCCTATATATTGAAAGGTTTCTCATGGAAGAGGTTAAGCAAGATTGAATAGAGAATTGATGAAAGAATAGGTTTAGAATTGTGTGAGGAATCCTATTTGAATTGGTGCTTGAGGCCTCCATTTGTCCATCAAGCCATAGTGGATATTCTCCATGCAAGTTTGGAGCAAGTGTGTGTGTTGGAACAAAGGACCACCGAAAGGAAGCTTGCGACATCAAGGCAATCTGGTTGTATCTTCTACTTTCATTTAATATAATACAGTGGCATGTCCCTTTCCCATAAAATCACTCTTATTTTATTACATGACTCCTTGATCACATGTTTAAGTCTTCATTGAATGTATTATTGTTGCTTTCACCTTGGTCGAATTGTGTTGTTGTAGATCTAATATTAGAAGGTAGCCAAAGTGAAGCAGGGACAACAAAGACATAAGGAAGACATATCTAAAGGTATGTCACTTATTCCTTCTTTGATGACAAATTCAATGATAGTTACTTAGGGAAGGCATCATGTCCTATCCTATTTTGTTCTAGATCTAGGTGGATCTAGGGAGATCTGTTAGTGTCCGCATATACAGATTTATCCTATAACAAAATTGGCGACTCCACTGGGGATACGACTTATTTTGTGGTTTTAGTTGGCCATTTTCTCTTAGCCTACTCTTTTTCATTTCCAACCAGTCTATGAGTCTGTGGGAGATCCATATAGACTCTCTAGACCTAGAAGTTCACTCAAATATTTCATCCTTTTTCCAACTTTTCCTTGATTTCAAACAGTCTCGCACTGTACCTCTCTATAGCCTGCGAAAATCCTTGATTCTCTCACCCTATTGTTCAGTCTAGTGCGAACTTCTCACATCCTACCTGTGTCTAGACTGCGAAAATGCCTAATTTTCGCACTGCAGGTCACTACTAGGCTGCGAACTCGTTTGTAAATTTTTTGGAATAAGTCTTCTTATCCTTTTTTATGTCCAGATTTGTTTGTTTACCTGGGAAGAACTTCATTTACCAGTGTTTGACTGTTTGTTGATTTCAAATCTCATGGTTGATTGGTTTTCGGAGATCGAAAATTCTTCTCAATCATTTTTTCCCAGTTTTTTACTTCTTGACTTTTTATCAACAAGGGCATAATCTCTTATTCTGAGATCTAAGTGATTGTTTGATCAAAAGTATTTGATTAGATTAAAATTTGGGATTGATTGTGTTTTTTGATTGCTTGCTTCCTGGAAAGTTCTTTGTTCATGTGCATTTGGTGAACTACTTTCTTTTCATTTTTATTTTTATCTACGTTAAAAGAGAAACTTTGTTTGGGTTGTTTTTGTTTTGAAGTGATTTGTTATTTCTTTTAGTTTCTTTGAAACAAAAATCTTATTTCTTTGTTTGCATTAGATTGGGGGCATCCTTGCATTTGAAGTAGCGAAATTGCATGATTTTTGGTCTTAAATTCTTTCAAAAATCCCCCCTCATGGTCGGGGGGGTGTGAATCGTGTATTGGTGTACAGTCTATTTGTCTCATTTCTTGAAAATCTTGATATCAATGAGTTTAGTAAAATTTTGGGATGTTGTACATTTGGGAATGATAAATGTTTTCTCCTTCTAGTAGCATAGATTTCATCGAAATGAAAAGATTTCATATTCATCTTTTTGCATAACTTTCGAGTCGGTCAAAACACCATCTTGTCCACGCAATTTTCCTCTTGAGCAACAACAGCCATAAAATAAAGCACTTATAAAACTTGATTAGACATTTTTATATTTTTTGGTAGCACACCTACATTAGATTAGATGTAGGGCTTTGGAATAGGTGTGAAAGATAACTTTCCAAAGATGCAAACGAACATAGAATCTTGAGTTAGGGAGCGGTGAAATCCACTTATTACATTTTGTCCTGGGAAGCCCTTCTAACACAAGGGTCAATCACAAGGTCGCATTGAGACTGGCAGAGTTACTCACCCTGCTTTGTTGGTCTTGGTGTAGAGATTGTGCGTATTATGGGGGTCGCTTGAAGGTATATCCACAATGATGAGTGGAAGCCTTTCAAGTTGATTTCGGGCTAGATACTCTGCCCTTGCACGTGGATCGGACTGTTGATTGTTTCCCCAGGCATCACTATGGTGATTGGTAACCTCAGCGGCCTATCTCTTTAGGGTCTTTACACAAGGTGACTATGGAGGGGCAAGTCTTCACGGTACCTAGAATCGACGTTGGCCAAACTCACTCGAGCTCCTTGGAGGGTATACCCACGTTTATGTGTGGGAGCTTGAACCGGGGTGTAAGTTCGTTAAGTAGGTCGTCAACGTAACTTCTCCACCCACTCTATCTTAGTCCCTTCTTACTTTGTTCCCACAACGTTGGATTTCATGATCAACTAGTGTGCTCATTGTGAGAAGGTTTTGTTTGTTTGTTTTCTTCCTAGATTTTTAGCGTGTGCTCTTTGTTTTCCCTAGCAGACTCTAGGTTTCATTTTTGTTTTAATGGCATCAGTTCCTGAAATGACCAATGAAGGAACCCCTGCTCCAGGGGAACCTTTTGTTTTTCCTTCTTATGGAAACATTGGTCCTCCCCACATCGCTACTTTGAGCCTTCCAGGTCTCACAATTGGATTACTGGTATGGTTATTTTCCACTCAAGTAATCTCAAATGCAGTTAGTGCTTTAGTTGTAAGCACTTCCCCCCAAGAACATCAACCTCATGTTGATCCTTCACCTTCTTCACTAGTAAGATCTTCTTCACCTTCTTCACTTGCAAGGTCTTCTTCCATTTCATCTTCTTCGTCGAGTGAAATCTCTAAATCTAGTAACTCAATGGATAATAAGAAGAAGAAAAGGAAGAATACGAAGAAGAAAAATAAACAAGGATCTAAAATTATAGCCACTGTCGGCCGTGTTGGAACGAAACCAGTTACTATTGATCATGCTGGGAGTGTTGATGATGTCAAGATCACCCAAACAACCCATAAGACAAAATACCCTTGCAGGCTTTGCAAGGGTGGCCATATTCTGAAGGATTGCCCTGGTCTATCCAAGGTTATAGAAGCATGGTCTACACACCCTCTCCAACCTATGTCGTCGGCCTTTGAACAACATGATGATGACTTCCCGTCAACTAGTCACGATGTCGTTGGGAAGAAGAAAATTTGGGTCAAGTTCCCGTGTATGTTATGCAAAGGGAGTCACCTAACTCACATTTTCCCTCGTATGGATGAAGCCTCGAAATTACTGGAAGACATGATTGTTTCACAGCCCCAACTTCCAGTTTCTTATTGCAAGATTACTCTCGACCCACCTATAGTTGATGGAATGATCAATCTAGCCCCTTTATCGGTCAATCTGGTTGATCATGTAGTCAATCTGGTCACGTCCTTATTTGAACTAGTTGACAAAGTGGTCGATCTGATCCCATCCTCAATCGACCCCACTCTCCCGTTAGAGAGTGACACCAAAGCGGTCGATTTGTTTCCACCCGTCGACCCCATTCTCCCCTTGGAGAATGAAACCCAAGTGGTCGATCTGGTTTTGTCATCGGTTGATCCCACTCCTCCTTTGATGAGTGCCAAAGTGGTTGATCCAGTCCCTTCCTCGATCAATTCCACTCTTCCTCTGAAGAGTGCCTGTGTGGTCGATCCGATCCCATAATCGATCGATCCTACTCTCCCTCTAGAGAGTAAACCCAATACTGCCCACGTTTTTCTCGTTGATACAAAATCTACCGTGCTGGGGGGCATTCCTCATTCTCCCTCGAAACCCCCTCTAAGTAATGAGGCCATCCTTTTTTATTAGGGTGCGCTAATAGGACCTCGTCTTCCCTCTCAAATTCCTTTCCAAATTACAGTGCAGGTTTGTGGTCGGGACATTCCTCAAACGCTGATAGATGAAGGTGTGTTTGTTAGTATTTTGTCCTTTATTTCTTGGCATGCTTTGGGTTGTCCTCAGCTTGCGCCGGTTACACAGAATCTGTTATCTTTTAACAGAAGAACTAGTCAACCTTTAGGGACCCTTCCTCAGTTTCCCGTAACTTTGGGAGGGAAAACTGTCTGTATTGATGTCATGGTAGTCTGAGACCCTTTGGATTTCGCTTTACTCCTTAGGCGAGATTATGTCTATTCCATGAAAGCTATTATGTCCACTCTTTTTCATGTGATATATTTCCCACACGATGGAGTAATGATGACTATTGATCAACTTTCATTCATCGGTCCTGACTAGATTACCTCCCTAAATGGTTCTTATATGAATACAGTATCACCCCTGCCCCATGTCAATTATGTGGCGTTGTCTTCCATGACTTCAACTTTTGATGACTTGGATCCGGTGGTTGACATGGTGATTTCTTCGGTAGGGCTATTGGAGCCTGATCTCCTTACCCCTATCGTGGCCCTCAGCATATGTTCCTTCTAGAGTGATTTTCTTCCATCCAGTGAAGATCTCTTGGAATCCATGACCGAGTTTTGTCCCTTGACATGGTGTTCTTCCAGAGCATTATTTTCTTGGAAGCCATGATCAAGAAGAGGTCACGAGAATAGTTTCGCTTCTCTATGGCAAGCTCGTTAAAAAATGAAACAGAGGTCACGAGCATAGTTTCTCTTCTCTGTAGAAAGCTCGTTAAAAAATGAAACAAAGGTCACAAGCATAGTTTCTCTTCTCTGTAGCAAGCTCATTAAAAAATGAAACAGAGGTCACGAGCATAGTTTCTCTTCTCTATAGCAAGCTCGTTAAAAAATTAAACAGAGGTCACGAGCATAGTTTCTCTTCTTTGTAGCAAGCTCGTTAAAAAATGAAACAGAAGCTTTGAGCAGAGTTTTCCTCTCTGTAGCAAGCTTGTTAAAAAATGAAACAACAATCTGGGGATTGAACCTGGAGACTTGAGCATAGTTATTTTTCTGTGTCAAGCTCGTTAAAAAATGAAACAGTCCTCTCTTGAACCTTCTTTTCATCCACTCTTATCCTTTTTCTCCGTCTAGTAGAGAAATTGGTGACAACCTCAAATTCGGTGTATCAATTGAAGCTTGGAGGGCATGTCTCCAGCCTGTGATGATCATTCTAGAGTTAAGTCACTAGCTTTCAAGATGGGGGCATACTCGAGCTCAGTCTTCGTTCATTCTCACACTCAAAAATACATGAGAACGCAACCAAGTATACTTTTTTCATCTTTTCGTACTCATCATGGTAACACGAAAATAACAAAAATTAGGAGTATCCTTTAAGCTCTTTTCACGCTCCATAAAAATGAAAAGATTTTCGAGCGATCTTGTTCTTTTCACGCTCGTAAAATTATTTGAAGAAAACGTTCGGTGAGCGATAGTTTATCACTTTTTCAGTCTCGTCGAACTAATTTACGAAAAAGGAACTGGGAGAGTTCTCTTTAAGTGTTTTTCATACTCTCAAAACATGAAAACCCCCGAGTTTTCTATCTTTGGACTCGTTAAACAAACATCAAAAGGCCCTTATGGGACCGAACCACTCCTTCCTAGGGTTCGCTAAACATACTTTGAGGGACTCGTCCGAAGGATGAGCTTACATCAACAATCATATGTTATCCTCCTCAAGCTTGTGTAAAAATAAAGAGGTACTCGCCCGAAATGGTGGGGGGAATTTTGGGACAGGGATGTGCTTTTGTATTTGTACTAATGGCAGTAAGAATTTCTCTTGAACATGACACCCCTTGTTCGTCATTTGAATCCAGGTTGGAAAATCCATTTTTCTCTCCTCTGACTTTCTACAAGGTCATATATTGGTTCGTCTTTGAGTCAATGTTGCCAAGACCATTTTCATGTCATTCATATGTTCAAGAGAAGTCCAAACAAGCCCTCCATTGAGTCGGCCATCTGCAGTTGTCAATTCTTACCATGTCGGCCTTCCCCATGTCAGTTTAAAATCATATTCGTACTTTGACTTACCCTAAAATATGTTACTTATTTCGTGTCATTGATGGGGGATACATCAAGGCCCTCCTGTGACGAGTATTTTTCCATTGACTCCAACTCATTATCTGGGAATAAGACTTAGAAATAATTTAGTACCTTAGAACCTTCATGCCTTAATGGCAGGTCTCTTCGCTTTCGACAGTGGGTTCACATAATTGGTCCCTAATCAAGAGATTTCGTTGAGTGTTCAACTTCAACTCATTTATTCACATTCGTTCGGATTGTACTCAAGTACCTTGGGAGTCATTGACATCAATGGTGATTTCCCTCGCACTTGTTAATGGTTTTCATCAATGACCGGTAATCAAGTGGTTTATACCATGTTCGACTTCAACACATGTAATCACATGGCTAGATTCATACTTTCAGATGACGGGATTGAAGACCCTGGGTCTCATCTTTTTGCTCCAGGTTGCGATGGAGTATTTATGATTTGTATTGACACATAGATCCACTTTGTGTGTCGCATGGCTATGTCCTAATATGAGTCTTTTAACACATAGATCCACAGTGTATTCCTAGTGGATATGTAGCATTTTGATGACATGGATCCATGGTGTATGATTGGTGGCCATGGCCTACATTTGTGATTTCATTCATTTGTAGTCTGAGCATGGGAATGCCTACCTCAGAACTAGTATTATATTTTGCAGATGCTTGATTGTTTGCAGGTAGGGATGATTTTAAGGATGGAAATTTATTTTAAAATGTAGAAACCTTGGAAAATATTACTAATCCTTCATATGTCAACTATAAATGTTTGGCGATATTTTTTTTTAAATATTCAAATTTCTAAGTATTTTATATAGTTTTTATAAAATTTTGGTGATTTTTAAGGTAAAGTAATTTTATCCTATAGAATTTGGGCAAATCATTTTTAAAATAGCGAATCTCGTTTTTGGAAAAACCATGGAAAATTAGCCCATGACCAAAATTTAGCCCCTAAAATCATCCATGCTTGCAGGTTTCCGATTAGGTGTGATCCTTGTTTCTGACACACACACGCATTTTACAAAGTATTTTGGTTGTCACAAGTTCCAACCTCATACTTTGGGGGGCATTTTGTTACACATTATTTTGTTCACTCTCGGGATGTCTCTACAGTGATGTGTTCAGGCTCTCACAAGGACTTTTTGCCTAAGAAAAGTGATTGTTGTGTCCCTCTACAAAACATATTTTTATAGTGAGTTCACAGGTTTCATATGGTGCAGGATGCGAAAACCATGATTCTCGCAGGTTGCTCTATACCTACCTTGTGAGGGGTTCGCAATTTGCTCTATAGGCAGGGTGCGAACCTGTTTCAAGGATAAAAAGGAAGAAGAGGTTACGAAGGTTCTATAAGAGGATCTTCTAGAAAATGAGTTGGCATTCGCATGGTTGGCATCCTACTGACTTCTCAGATTTAGTGGAATCATCCTCATCCCTTTAACCATCTCTCATTCTCATATATATTGAAAGGATTCTCATGGAAGAGGTTAAGCAAGATTGAATAGAGAATTGATGAAAGAATAGGTTCATAATTGTGTGAGTAATCCTATTTGAATTGGTGCTTGAGGCCTCCATTTCTCCATCAAGCCATAGTGGATCTTCTTCATGCAAGTTTGGAGCAAGTGTGTGTGTTGGAACAAAGGACCACCGAAAGGAAGCTTGTGACATCAAGGTAATCTGGTTGTATATTCTACTTTCATTTAATATAATATAGTGGCATGTCCATTTCCCATAAAATCACTCTTATTTTATTACATGACTCCTTGATCACATGTTTAAGTATTCATTGAATGTATTATTGTTGCTTTCACCTTGGTCGATTTGTGTTGTTTTAGATCTAACATTAGAAGGTAGCCAAAGAAAAGCAAGGACAACAAAGACATAAGGAAGCGACATCTAAAGGTATGTCACTTATTCCTTATTTGATCACAAATTCAATGATAGTTACTTAGGGAAAGCGTCATGTCTTGTCATGTTTTGTTCTAGATATAGGTGGATCTAGGGAGATCTGTTAGTGTCTGTATATATCGATTTATCCTATAACACTTGGTTAGATGAAATATTCAAGGAAGTTATCAAGTACCCAATCGCTAGTTACAACATGCAAAAGTGGGGGTATTTTCACCTGTACGTGTCTCTTGTCCAAGATGTTACGCATATGAGGTTTATTCAAAAGAAAATTATTTTAAATATGGCACATTGTTCGTTCCTCTAAATTCACACTGCAAAGATGGTCAAATTTGAATTTTCATCCATAGAATCCATCAAATCCCTTATCCTTCTCGACACAGCAGGCATATCCCTTTTTTGCAGCGAAGAATCCAACATTTTGGTCATGACAGTTAATATGGGTAAAGGTGGACACGTGAAAAGAAAAGAACCTGAAGGGATTGAGATTATGGAAGCATATGAAGACAACAGACTCATGTTTGATCGAGTTGGTTGGTATTTGTACTGCACCAAGTTAGATGGTTATCACTATGTTGTATCTTGGGCATTTGATGAAATTTTTAATGGACAGGGGGCTGGAATTGTAAACCTGGTTATACAGGTTACAAAAGATTCCATAATAGCAACTTGTAACCTCCCTACCGATGGTGAAAAGTGGTTCAAAAAAAAATTGATTACAGGAGGGGATGTAAATCAGTTCTTGAAACCTGAACATAGAGATCCCAATTGGGCCAAGGTTATTTCTAGGGATTGGATTGTTGATGACTGGATGGAGGCCTTTCTTATGCTTAAAAGATACATCACATGTGAAGGGTGTTATTCCATTGTCTTTTTGTTTCATATTTGTTTCCTTCTTCATTTGTCAGGAATCAAAAGGATGATTCTACCATATTACTTCTTAAGAGATCTAAATAAGATGGCTATTAAAATTCAAGCAAACCCCAAGTCCCCTCCTCATGGAATTTATCATCGGGGATTGATTAAGATACTTATTAAAGCTGAGCTGGGAAAATTACAGAGGACATGGGATCAATTCTTGATCTAGTCAGGGTTTAAGAAAGAAGCACATCCTCCTGTTACACAGTTGCATGATAAAATTGTTGAACCTAATCAAGAAGCTTCACCCAGTGCAAGTTAACCAGTCATTCCAAGGAAACGTAAAAGAGAAGCATGTCTAAAGATTTCAGAAGAGCTAGTGGAAGTTTCTCCAACAAGCCTGCAAGAAGACAGAGGGCATTCTCATATCCTAGGTGGAGGTAATCATTCATTTCCATATGCTCAAAAGACTTATTATAGAAGGACCAAAAGGTTGGTTAAACATAGGTTATTGAAGGAAGATCAGGAACCCAAGAAAACAAAAGAATTTATAGATATTGTACATCCTAAATATCATTCCCCAAAGACCATTCCTCCTATCTCAAGCTCCTTTGAAGACAATGCTTCTAGATCTAAAATTTTGATGAGAAAAATGAGCATCAAGCCTCGAAATAAATTCAGGTTGAAATCCAAAGCAATGTATAACCCTGCCATTAAATATAAGGTTATTATTATTGATGAAGAATCTTCAAACCCAAAAGAGTAGCCATCAACAAGAAAGAAAATTCATGTAACTAAGCTTGAGAGGAATAAGTATAAAAAGGGAGGTCTGACAACAAATACAAAGACTCCTACAGGAAAAAAACAGAGATTTTGTATGAAAATGGAGTAAAAAGGATAAGAGAGACCCAAACCCTACGATCAGATCTGAAGGGGACAATCCCAAGAGAATACAAACTTGTTCTCAAACCAAGCAGACAAGAAGGAATAGTTTGGATTTGTTGGCAGAAGCAGCTACATAAGTTTTTCAAGGAGAATTCGCAGTTAATTTCACCTTCAATGAAAACCCTAAATTTTGACTGAAAGGTGATTGATGATGGAAGAACCTTTTTTTTTCCTTGTATTTAAGATACCATTCCTCTTTTTTTAATTTTTTGGTTATAACCTGGGCAAGGAAAGGCATTAAAAAGGATCAAAACGGGTTTTTTATATGGCGTTACAAGAAGTTCCTGCAGTCTCATACACGGGAAAATATTGGCACTACAGGAACACCTGTAGCAACCGATTTTGCAACATATATGACACAGATTCATATTTTTATAATGGAGAAAGATTTTAAACAAGGTAAATACTTTATGGATCATTAGATGGAGTTAGATACCCTTTTTCTGGATCTACAGTCTATCTTAGGATACGATGATTCTACAGATCAGTTAGCATTGTCGAGTTGTCAAAGTATTGATTCGAGTGGATCATTGAAGATCGGGAAGAGCTTGGAAGGATAAAGAGGAACATGCAGCGTAATCATCCAAGTGGAAAGCAAGTCAACCAAAGAAATTTCTCTATGCAAGGTTGTTTCCTTTATTATAAGATCTTTTTGTAAATTGTTCATTGTTTTGTATATCAGTAGATAGAGACAGAAATTCACCTTGAGCACTTGTAGGGATTAGTTTTGATGTTTCCCTGACTATCAAGTTGACCATAAATGCATGTAACCAATGTAAAACACTATTTATTGTATGAAGTATAAAAATAATAGGTGGGATCCATGTTTTGGCAAAAAGGTTCTAAATATAAGACTATTTTGATCCATCCTACCTATGTAGAGATTTTAGTTGTTAATAAAGTCGATGGTTGGTGTGTATTTATCGTCTTTGTTTATCACTTATATTTCCTCATATTGAACATGTCATTACTATTATATGCTCCTATCACTGTATGTATGTGCTAAAAAGGTTTCTCTGTTTTGTATAGTGCAATCTTTTCCACATGTGTGTTTGAGTCTTTTTAATCTTTTTCAGAAAGGATTTCTGAGTGTAGGTTTATTCTTCTACTGGTCAAATATATTAAAGAAAATATTATCTTTGATGATGGTCAGTTTTGTTTCATTAATTCTCCTTAATCATATATAATACTCTTTTTACTCCAACTGAGGTTTTTTTTACCTGATCTATTGCACATAAGGAAGTGTTTCTAATAGCTCTTTCATCCATATACATTGAGATTAAGAGTGTGATCCCTCCGACTCTATAAAACTATTTTCTTTAAAACATTTTGAAACAAGTTGTGCTAGGATTATCTCAACAGTAGTCTTAAGTTGACTTCTAGCGCTAACATCTTTTGGCGTCGTTGTCGGGGAACGAAATGATGAGATTTTCCCTTGGTAGAATGACATAAGTTTATAGATCTAGTTGTATATGGTGAAACTGTAACTAGACATAGTTGATTGCATTATATTTTCACCTAGTGACTCCACATTAGACACTTAGGCTCCAAAGAGAAAGGGGACTAGAGCACATCCAGAATCTCCAGATGTGCCTGTTGTTTCAGACCCTGAGAAGATTCTAAAAAAAACCAAATCTCTTAAAAAATTAGGATCTGATAAATTCTTTCTTTTACCTCCTTCTGAAGAATCCACCTCAGGGAAAGAGGAATTTGTTGAATCGGAATCATTTTACACACATTATCCTGGGAGTAGATATAAATCTGAGGAAATATTTGAATTCCCTGAATAAACATAGTACATTCCCTTAGAAAAAATCCCAATCCTTGAAGAAATTCAAGAAGAGAAACCAAATCTTAGCTTCCAAGTTCATATCCTTGTTGTTGAAAAAAATTCTGAAGAAATTATCTAGTCTTCTCCAAAGATTCAATTGGTGAACATCCCTAAGCCCTCATCACCACAATCACCACAGTCATCACACATAAATCAACCTTTAGGTGGTCAAACCATGGCTAGTACAGCACCTCCCAATCCAATGGATGCTATCGGAGCTGCCAGATATGCACCTTTAATATTTCCAAGTAATCTCCATCCTCTCCCAGGAAATGATTACATGAAGTACCTTCCAAGGTTTGACAATAAAGGGGAAACAAATGTAGAGGAGAATTTAACTACTTTTTATTCCTTTGCTGACAATTTTCAAGTGGATTATGATGATGTGTGGATGAGGCTTTTTGTTCAAAGTTTAGATGGAGAAGTGAGTGTTAGAAAAACAGGACCACGGAGCAATAAAATAAAACAAATGCAGAAACAAAACACAGAAGACACACAATACAAGAGAGACACAGATTTACGTGGTTCACCCAGTGTGGGCTATGTCCACCAGAGAAATTGCCAGGTCCTTC
>ML810188.1:74809-108488 GCA_009831015.1 Picea engelmannii
CCCTCATAAAAGAGGGTTGCCTTCTAGGGCAAAAAACCCTAACATAATCTCTACCGTTAGATCTGCGACCTTATAATGAATGGTCCAAATTTACAATGAAATTACAATATACTTTTACAAGGCAATTTTTGCTTCGGGGGCTTCGCCCCCGAACCCCCGCTGGGGGCCCGCTTTCCCCCAGACCCCGCAGAGGGGGTACCCCCCCTCTGCACTCCCCTGCGTGGAAGAGTGTACATACTTCTGGGGTGTAAATACTTCATGGGGTATAAACACGACTGAAATCAAGGACCTCTGAATCAGGAAGATAATCAGGCTCCACAACCAACAGTGAAGAAGTGGTTCGGGAACCTTAGAGATAACTCTATTACTACCATCACGGACCTTGATGATACTTTCTTGAGAAAGTGGGGAGACAAGAAAGATTATTTGTATTACATGATAGAATTCAGCAATATTCGAAGAAATAATGGTGAGTATGTCTCTGAATTATCTCATATATTTAATCGGGTGTACCAGAAAATACCAAATGATATCAGGCCAGCTAAAAGGTTAGCAAAGGTCACTTATGCTAATGCCTTTGATGATGATTTGTGTTTGATACTAAGGGAACGAATATCAGCCACTTTGGTCGATATGCAAGATTCATCTCTTGAAGTTGAATCCAATATTCTAGCATCATAACAGCTCAAGAAGACATCAGATAAGGGAAAGATTAAAGAAGAATATAATTCTTCTTCAACAAATACCAAAAATCAGAAGATTTCCTTGGAAGAGATGGCTAGAAAAATGGAGGAAATGTCATCTAAGTTGTCTAAACTCAAATTGGAAAAACATAAATGGAATACACCTCAGGAAGGAAATCGAAATACAAATCAATATAGAAGGCCTTATAACCCCCAGATTAAGCAGAGGGACAAGAAGAATAATGATGATCGGAAAATCCAAACACCTCTGCAAAATAATTATATTGAGGAAAATCAAGAAGTTGATGAGGTAGATGAGGATTTGGATATTCATTTGTTTTGAGATGAGATTGCTCTCAGTGACTTAACACGGAATGAATATGAAGATTCAATCAATGCACATGTTGGGGAAGGTCCAGATAATATGTTTTGTAACACATATCAGCAAGGGTACAATCTTAGATCTAAATCATCACCTGCTAAATCTATTCCTCATAAAGACAAATATGCTCCAGCCAATCCTGCTCCTCAAAAATATAAACATGATTCTCCATCAGTACAGACAGGCAGAAAAAAACCTGGAAGAAAACAAATACATCCAGCTGCGGAAATATCAGCCCTGGAAGCAGACAAGTTCTCATCTCCTTTTAGTCTAGAACATGAGATAAGTAAGATAAAAATTCCTATTCCTTTGACTGAATTGGTTAAAACTAATTCTTATAGGAGTCATATTTTGAAATGGTTACAGCCTTCTTCTGTCATAGATCCTGTTTCGGATGTGATTAATCGCCAAGATGAAAAACCTATTATTGTCTTAGGGCCAATTGAAGAAGAGAGATATGACTCCACTCCACCTTTTTATGTCTCATTAAATATTCATGAAAAAATTCTTCATAATTGCTTGTTAGACTCTGGAGCCTCCCATAATATTATGCCAAAGGTTTTCATAGAATAATTCGGGTTAGAAATCATTAAATCATACCATGATCTCTTTTATTTTGATTCCAAAAAAGTCAAACTCTTGGGGATTATCAAAGACCTTGTTGTTTCATTATCTCAAATCCCAGGAAAAAGTTTAATCATGGATATAGTTGTAGCTGATATCCCTCCTAAGTTTGGTATGTTGTTGTCCAGATATTGTTGTAAGAATCTTGGGGGATCTCTTCAAATGGATCTCTATTATGCCAGTATACCTTTTTTGGGAGGATAATTTAGAAGACTCTATCGTGAGGCTCAATTGGCATATATTATTAGTGACAGTGATCATTCTATAAATCATCATGTATATGCAGTTGATGTGGATTTGGGATCCTCTATATTTAATATTGATAATGTTGTTCAACATTCTTTTCCTTTGACTAAACCAGCTATTGCTCCACAGTCTGTTGAAAATCAAAATCTGCTATGGAAATTATACTTTGATGGAGCCTCATCTAGAGAAGGTGCAGGGGAAGGTGTAGTGTTGATTTCTCCTGAACACGAAGTCATTACCTTGTCTTACAAGTTGGAATTCGATACAAAAAATAACATTGTAGAGTACGAGGCATTCTTGCTGGGTCTCAGGAAAGTTAGAGAAATGAAAATTCAGCATTTGAAGGTTCATGGGGATTCGGAACTCATTGTGCAGAAGGTTAGAGATGTATATAAAACAAAGAACATTTGGTTGAAAGATTACATAAATGAGGTATGGGACATCATTAAATCCTTTTTTTGTCTTTCAACATTGTATATATTCCAAAAAATCAAAATGAGCAAGTTGATTCACTAGTTGTGGCAACAAGTAGTTTTAAACCACATTTGCCCCCAAAGCTTAAATATGAGTTTGAGGTTAGGTACATGCCTTTGATTCCAGACAATTTCAAGAATTCGAGAGTATTTGAGGAATATTCTAAAATCAAAAGGTTCATTGAAGCTATAGATGATTTTTCTTTAATTCATATTGATCAAGATGAAGATTTAGATGAGGAAAATTAGAATTTAAATTTTCATAATATGATTGGTGGGCATAAGATCTTGCAATTTCCCACTAATCATATCCCAAAAGGTCTGGTGCCTCTTGAAAGGATTTTTTATCATAATGATGTTCAAGTGAAGCTCCCTGATCCAAAAAAAGAAGCAGAGGTGACCGATTGCAATCTTGGGACTGCTGCAAATCCCAAGCATGTTAAATTATCAAAATTCTTATCAACAAAATACCGAGCTAAATATGAAGAATTTTTTAAGGAATTCATTGATATTTTTACACAGAAATATGAATATCTTAGGACCTTTGATGAAAATATCATTCAACACAAAATACCTTTGAAGGAGAATGTAAAACCTTTCAAACCGAAATTAAGGCAGATTAATCCTCTTTTGTTACCTATTATGGAGAAGGAAGTCAAGAAACTTTTAGATACTAAGATCATTATACCCTTGAGGTACTCTGATTGGATAGAAAATATGGTGCCAGTGAGAAAAAATAATGGTGAAATCAGAGTATCTGTCGATTTCAGAAATTTAAACATGTGTTCCCGGAAAGACAACTATCCATTGCCCAAAATGGAACATATATTGCAGAGGGTGGTAGGATATAGTAGGTTGTTTATGATTGATGGTTTCTCTAGATACAATAGGGTAGATGTTCATCCAGATGATATGGACAAGACTTCTTTTACAACACCTTAGGGTACTTTTATGTATGCTCGAATGCCTTTTGGTTTAATGAATGTTGGGGCCACTTTTGAACGAGCCATGGATATTGCTTTCATGGGAGAGAAGGATAAGTTTTTTGTCAGCTACTTGGATGACATTACTATATTATCTAACTCTTGTGAGGAACATCTATGCCATTTGAGACAGGTATTTATGAAGTGTAGAAGGTATGGTCTTTCTTTAAATCCAAAAAAGTCTCATTTTGCTCTAAAACAAGGGAAATTGCTAGGGAATATAGTTTGTGATAATGGAGTTAAAATTGATCCTGCTAGACTGACAGTTATTCAAAAGATTTATATCCCTAGAACTAAGAAGGAAATCCAGTATTTCCTTAGGGAGATAAACTTTCTCAGAAGGTTTTTCCCAAGTTTGTTGAATTGGTCAAACACATAACTGGCATGTTGAAGAAATGTAGTGAGATCAAATGGAGATATGAAGATAAATATTCTTTCCAGTCTATTAAGAAAGCTATTTCAGATGCCCCTGTTTTGATTAGCCCGGATTTTGAAAAGAGTTTCTGAATTTTTCTTTTGCATCTCAAGATACTTTAGCAGTTGCCCTTCTATAGAGAAATTCAAAGGGTTTTGAACAAACCTGTAACGTCCCCAGCCACCAACAAGTCGGGAAACATTACTAAAACAACCTTAACTTATCCTTTAAAGCTCTGATACCACTTTGTAACGTCCCTGGCCATCAACCCCACTGTCGGGAAACGCTACTACGCGGAACATTCCCATAAATTTATATATAACATGCATATTAAATCAAATTAACTCATTTAACATAGAGTTACTGCCATCATACAGACTTAAACAGAATTAACAATAAATATCATTGCAACGGAATACATGATAATATTACAAGCATCACAGACATGCATTTTAATTGAACTTAAACACATAATGATACTTATCTTTGAAACTGCAGTAACTCCACCAACTACGTGAAGACCTTCCACGAACCTCCCAGCCTTAGACCACGCTTCTCATCATGCTCAACAGTGGTTCACCCCCGAGCTAGGACTAAGCTCCACCCAAGGCAAGGGAATCCTAGACTAGGCTGAGGTTACAGGAAAACTGCACAATGCAACCGGAAGGATTCTCTCTAGGAGACTTCTTACACCCAATACTCACAGACTCTCATTCCCCACATGCTTGTTCCACCTGGGAGTATACACCTTCACAAGCACAGTCCATCGTTGCTTCACCTCCCTCTCCGGGTCTCAGCAACAGGCCGGATTAGGAATTCTCAGATATTTGTAGCTGGTGTTGGACTATCTCTGGGAGAAAACCACTTCCTAGCAGACTCTCTCACCTGGAGAGAGTTGCTCACAAGCCTGAAAACCTGCCTCTTCTACCATGGGCCTGAAAACCCACTTCTTCAGCACACTCCTTGACTCAGCTCCAGCCAGGTGAGGAAAACAACAACGATTCAGCACTCATTCCCACAGGGATGACAGTAGCAATCGAAAATTAGGTATGAACATCCACAAATGGAAACCATCCACACTAAGACACAACACGGCTCAGTAAGAAATAGCCGACGGTAGCAAGCCACCCTCAGTCGAGGAATTGCATGGCCGCAACAGCCAACTGTTATGACACACACACATGGCATAGACATATACAGGATGCTCGGGTTTCACGGAATATGCAGCTCAATCCGTCAGTTTTCTCACGGGTTCTCACTGGGTTCGTGACCAGGAAACAACATAGAGCTCGATTGTAAAGGAAAAATGGGTTTAGACTCTGGATGGTCGAATGACTAGCGAACTCACGCAGAGGTTGGAAGAATGGGAAATGAACCCAGCAACGTTGGCTTTCCCATCTATAATTGCATGTGACCAAGTTGACACTTGTCTTATTGGAGCCGCATGAGTTCCACTTAGCACACGTTCCCTTTACAGGAACTTAGGACAACACTCAACATGTCCACCTTAGCCTTCATGAAATAATAATAAATTATTATCCCCTTTAGAGGTAATCCCCCTAGCTTAGCCCCTAGGCCCACACACTTAGCCTCCTCCCTTACCCAACATTGTGGAAGCTTAGTCCCCCATCACTTTTTCTTCGTGGTCGGTCTGCACGCAGCGATGTTTATATTTTATTAATGATCTGCATAATTACATATACAAAATCAGGCTCCTGGCCTTTAACACTTAGGATCTCTAGCCTAATAAACATATAATCCCACTAGCTTATATACACTTGGATCACAAACCTATAAACATGATTACAATTCATAATAAAACTAGGGCACTACCGGGGGATATTACAATCCCCTCCCCTTATTTTTACATTGTCCTCAGTGCAACTCTTTACACAACATCAGCAAGATTTCCAAAATCTTCAAAAAGATGCGGGTATTCTGCCTGCAAAGCATCCTCATTCTCCCATGTCACGTCCTCAGGACCGTACCAGGCCCACTGGACCTTTACAAACCCTATGGCTCGATTCCAGAGCTAATTTCTTTTCCGTTCCAATATGCACACTAGATGCACTTGCAAGACACCTTCTTGCTCCACCTGAATCACATTCCAATCGATTACATGATTAGCATCATGTATATATTTCTTAAGAAATGAAATATGAAACACATTATGTACAGTCATGGATGCAGCTAATGAAAGAATATATGCAATGTATATAGATGTATATAGATGTAATTATAATAACATTATAACCTGTATACAATATATACAACATACAATAAATAGATAATTGTACTTATATTTTGATTTGAGAAGACCTTCCACCCCTGAGCAGGATTATGACTCCATCAGGGCAATGGCTTCCCAAGATATCCACGGTCCACAACCATTTCCACATGGTCTAGGCCAAGGTACCAAACCTCAACAGCACTCCAACCAATGGTCTCTCATTCCCCACATGCATGTCCCACCCCAGGAGTGTACACCTTCACTGTCACATAGTCCATCGGTTGCTACACCTCCCTTTCCTTGGGCTTCAGCAATAGGCCGTCTCAGGAAGTCTCAGAGCACCGTGGCTCCTGGAGTTCCAACTGCCCTCAGAGATTTCCAATAAGCATATTCTCAAGCTACTCTTTGTAATCAACATTCTAACTTTAATCAACATCATCTCATCTGCATCACCCACATGCAGTTGTCATGAGAAAACATAAAATAATTCATTTAGGAACTCCAATTAGTTCAAAAGGGAATTCAACTTTTTCCCCAAAATATGAAATTCTATTTCATAATTCATCTTGGTTGTTGCCATATTATGAATGTATCCATCCTCGTGATTTTCCACAGGCACCAAATTGCATACCATTTTCCTACAAGACTTCATCTTGCATACTGCCAACAATTTGCCAGTATTTCTTGTACATCATAATTCAACATGTACAACACCTTATGCAATGATCTTAGAATTGCCTGCACCTAGCAATTCAATCACAATTACCAAACAACTTAACCAAATAAAATGACTCATCATTCTATGCATATGCATGTTCATAATTAATAATAGTAAGTTTATTATTTCAATTTTATGAACATAAAATTTTATGTAGTCTCTATTCCTGTGACTACCTGGCTTGCAACTTTCCTGTTGCAATGTTTAACAGTTCCTGAAATGTTCTCAACTTCATGAGTTAGCGACATTTCAACCATTAGTATAATTATTTCCATGCAATAATATATATGCATGTACTTACAAACACATTCAATCAATGCATTTAGTATACAATTATATCACTTACTATACATGAGTACAATTCTCAATGCATATTTAATCAGCACACCTTGCATTGAATTACATAATTCTCTTTATCTCAGTCATGTATCTCACCATCTGTGAGTTGGAATTCTGGCCAATGTGTTGACACATTATCCACACTCTTCCTATTGTCTTCCCAATTAATTGGATGCCTTCCTTTTCGACTCGAACACTACACCAAGAATATAATTCTGTGGTGTTCATTAGTGTTAGCAAAAAGTTTGCAGCTCAAGTTTTATTTAAAAGTAGGAATCTTTTAGTACCTGTGTGGCTCATAACCTTTCCATATCCATACCTTTCCATATCCAACTAGGTCCTAGTCTCATACATGACTAGCTTACTGGAATTTATTCTTATAACCAATTATTATCTTTAATTCTTTGGTTACTACCCCATAACCAAACTAACGTGACATTCTACTATGTCAGTGTGTGCATTCAGAAGCTAAAAATATTTGAATTAATACAAGCCTCCAGCCTTTACCACATCCAGTGGTATGCATTCAATAATATAATTATGTGATTTTATAAAATAACTCTGGCTGAGGAAATTCTTACCTAAATTTCCTTTCAGCAATTATGCAAAAAGAGTAATACAAACTCATACCTGCATGACTGCCATTAATAAATTTTATACTACCTGAAATTTTGATGGCAATAGAAGCTTTCATGCTTCTTTTATCAAACTTATAACCAACACTTCAGCTCTCTGTTTCTTCACTCCTTATGCAACAACAACACCAACAACACTTGAAAACATGCAAGCATTCTTTCCTCTGTCTGACCCAACAAGCCATAACATACTTGCTGCCATAGAAATTGCAGCAACTTCTTCCTCGTGTGCAACTTTTCCTTGCTGATCCCAGAAGTCTTTAATTCTTCCTGGATTCCTGATTCTTCTTGTGCTCTCATTGTAGTCACTGTACATGACTATTTCTCCCATGATCACTTTCGACGCAGTTCCCCTACTTCAGTGGGGTCTACTGAACTCCTGGTCAAAGGATCTTTCAATATTTTGAGTCGAATTGACTCTTTGAGCTCATGATTGAACCCAAAACAATTATACACATGCCCCCTTTTCTCCTGTGTGCAGGTCCTGACAGACCCACAGGCTTATTCCTGCGCACTTCCAAAACTCCAAGTTTCAGGCACTAGCCCCTTTTTCATTAGCCCTTTCCTTCATAAGACCGTGGGCTATGAAATCACGTAAGTGTGTGATTGCGGGCGCGGAAAAGAGTGGTTTTAGACCAACCTTCTTTTCACCCTGCAATTCACCTCCAGCTGCCATGTATCACTTTCTTAAAATCGTGGTATAAATTGCGGCCCACTCTTAGATTTTTAACATCCGAGCAAGTTCTGGCCCAACAATTCTTCTCGACCGTCGATCTCTCGCTTTCGGCGATGATACGTGATCAACGGTTGCTATATATCATTTACCTGCCTCTGGCCAACTATCCAATCAGAGACCTTTTCTCCTTTCACGCAAGATCTCAGATCTACGAGATCTATTGATACGTATATCCCTTCCAAACCAACGGCTATGATTGGTTGCGGCTCTCCAGCCCTCCGGAGTTTCAACTCTCGACTATCTTCTTTTCCCCTATGGAAATCTTCCGGAGTGGAAGATCTAATGACACATGTCCTCAACAATCAAATGGTTCTGATGAACTCTGGCTCTTTCCGACCAAGACCAGATCAATAGTCCTTCGACCTCCTCCTCGATCAATGATCGAGATCTCCTTTGGGACTTTGGCACTTTCATCCTCTACTTTCCTATGAAGTGCTTTGTACCGGGAGTTCCATATCTGGTGCCATGCATCCACTTTCAGGTCAATGGCCAAGATTTACTTCGGTTGTTTCTCCTCCTCCTTGTCCACAAACTTCTGAAGTTGTGGATCTTACGCCACCTGTCCTCCTTGACGATGAACAGTCCCAAATCATTTCGGGAATTCGGGACTTTGACAAGTCCACTTCTGTTGCGCACACTAGGGTTAATTCTCGTGCACTTACCTCCGGATCCAACGGTTGTTGGTCCTTCGCGCTCAGACCTAACGAATGGGATCTTTTCCTCTCCTTTTCACTTCCTTTGTTCTGTTGGACGCTGATCTAACGGTCCAAGATCCTCCCCACAACCGATCTGATGGTTGTTGTCGCTCCTCCTCCTAATATTTTGACTTCTTCTGCCTTGGAATATTTGTCAGTGTTAAAAGGCTTTGGCTTTTCACCTTTCTCCTATGAGTTCACATCTTGGATCTCATCTTCGCTCTCATGAGCAATATCTCTTCTGAGCTTTAGGACTTAGAATGAGTTTGTCCCCCAGGAACTCCTTGTGTTATCTCTTCTGAGATTTTTTATTTACTCGGTCTCCTAAGGGTCTCAGCCCTTCTGCTTCCTTTCAAACAAAAACTTCATGCCCTCCTGGCAACCTTCTTCTCAAAGCACACCTTGCTGAGCGTTTTCTATAAAGTGTTCAACAGCTCTATGAGTATATTCCTCTAATACTCTTCTCCTTGAACTCGATAAAGAGTTCTCTCTATGCACACTTGCACTCTCTCGATGCTCGCTCGGCAAATCCTTACAGAGTTCTCAGTGACTCTTTCTCTCTCTGAACTCAACACAAAGTTCTTCATGTGCACTCCTTGCACCATTGTTGATGAAGGTTCAACAGTATCTCTCCTGAGCTTCTCTGAGGTTAACTTACCTCTGTCAATGCACTCCTTGTGGACAATTTGCACTGCTTGCACTCGAAAACTCAAAGAAGAGAAACAATTGAAACTTATTTAATACTTCAACAGTTTACGCATTCAGACCAATCTGATTTAAGAAAATGTTCAGATTTCATTTTCTTTCCAAGCTCCTCTCTGCTCTAGAATCATTTTCGAACACTAGCTCCTTTCTCTCAGTCCCCAATCCATGTGATCATGGGCCATGACCAAGTGCTAGATCACTAGGTTCTTACTCCGGCCTTCAGCTTCGTAAGATTTCAAAGCACCACACAACAATCTCTCAGAGTTCTTGATTACCTAACTCGTGAAGTAGGTCAGATCAACTGTCCACATATACTCAGCATATGATGGCTAACACTTACTATGGAACCTCAAGCGTCTGAGTTACAGAACTTTGAAGCTTCAGGATTTCATAGGATTTCACATCCGCGCATCCGAACTGTTAATCTTCGAACATTCCCAATCACCTTTGGCGATGTCATTACATCACATCACTTAACATTTTCCAATTGCGGGGGCATGAAACAGTGGTTTGGAGTAACCCTCCTTTCATCTCGCAATTCTTCTGAAGCTAACACGTAACCCCTCGGTGAAACCGCGGTTTGGATTGCGGGACCGCCTTGGATAATTAACTTCTGTGCAACTTGGGTCCCCGCAATTCCTTCTGGCCGTTGATCTTGATGTATCGTGATCAACACCATTGTGGGTCCCCCGACCTTTAACTATGTTATGTAACCTCAAGCACAACTAACCATGCTCATACATGATGCCACGTGGTGGAATACTAGCGATTGACTCATGGCCCAATCACATGGGTGTCGCATGTCACGTTCCATATGGAATTTCAAACATCCACGGGTTTAGAACCCACTGACACGTGGCACACATCCCATGTGTACACATCACCTCCAGGTGACATCATCACGACTCACCACTTCGGCTCTTCGGGCTTCAGATCTTCGAAATTCTCTCTTATTTTTCATCAACTTCACCGAAGTCGTGAATTCTGAAGGGATTCTAGGTTAACCCTTCTGCACCTTCCCTAGATCTGACGGTCGTAAGGGATTTCCCTTCCTTCCAAACATATCCTACGGCACAGAACAGACTCTGTTACTCTGCATATTTCCAAAGGAATTCACGCCTAACTGCCTCGTAACATTACTAGATCTGACGGTCGTGAAGGATTCTCCTTCTCCTGAACAAATCCTAAGGTCCACATTACTCTGCGATCCAACACCACTTATGTCGTGGTTTTACGACACCATTACTCCTCCTGAGCTTCATAACACGGCCAAGGTAACCTCTTGTTACTCAAGAACGTTATGAGGTTCGAAATTGGTCCTCCAGACACAATTTCCTCTTGAAACCTTAGGTCCAATGACCACTTATCCAGCCCATTCAAACTCAGTGTTTGAAACCATGGGTCTGAAATCGAATTTTGTCTACTTCGACAACAATTCTTTCCGAAATTTTTTCTTCATTTTCCACTAACATGGCCCATCTAGGCTCAGTGTTGAAAACCTTGGCTCTGATACCAATTTGTAACATCCCCAGCCACCAACAGGCAGGGCAACGTTACCAACACAACCTTCACTTAGCCTTTAAAGCTCTGATACCAATTTGTAACGTCCCCGACCATCAACCCCACTGTCGGGCAACGCTACTACGCGGAACATTCCCATGAATTTATATATAACATGCATATTAAATCAAATTAACTCATTTAATATAGAGTTATCGCCATCATACAGACTTAAACAAAATTAACAATAAATATGATTGCAACGGAATACATGATAATATTACAAGCATCACAGACATGCATTTTAATTGAAATCAAGCACATAATGATACTTATCTTTGAAACTATAGTAACTCCACCAACTACATGCATACCTTCCACGAACCTCCCAGCCTTAGACCACGCTACTCATCATGCTCAGCAGTGGGTCACCCTCGAGTTGGGACTAAGCTCCACCCAAGGCAAGGGAATCCTAGACTAGGCTGAGGTTACAAGAAAACTACACAGTGCAACCGGAAGGATTCTCTCTAGGAGCCTTCTTACGCCCACTACTCATAGACTCTCATTCCCTGCATGTCTGTTCCACTCAGGAGTATACACCTTCACAAGCACATCCCATCGGTGCTTCACCTCCCTCTCTAGGTCTCGAAAATAGGCCGGATCAGGAATTCTCAGAGCTTTGTAACTGGTGTTGAACTCTCTCTGAGAGAAAACCACTTCCCAGCAGACTCTCTCACCTAGAGAGAGCTTCTCACAGGCCTGACAACCTACCTCTTCTACCATAGGACTGAAAACCCACTTCTTCATCACACTCCTCGACTCAGCTCCAACCAGGTGAGGACAATAGCAACGGTTCAGCACTCATTCCCACGGGGATGACAGTAGTAACTGGAAATTGGGTATGGACGTCCAAAAACGGCAACCATCCACACTAAGACATAGCACAACTCAGTAAGAAACAGCCGACGAAAACAAGCCACCCTCAGTCAAGGAACTGTGTGGCCACAATAGCCAACCGTTATGACACACACACAGAACATACATATGCAGGATGTTCAGGTTTCATGGAAGACGCAGCTCAGTCCGTCGGTTTTCCCATGGGTACTCACTTGGTTCATGACCAGGAAACAATGTAGAGGTTGATTGTAGAGGAAAAACGAGTTTAGACTCCAAATGGTCGAATGAATAGCTAACTCACGTGGAGGTTGGAAGAATGGGAAATGAACCCAACAACCCTGGCTTTCCCAACTATAACTGCATGCACCCAGGTTGACACTTGTCTTCCTGGAGCCACATGAGTTCCACTTAGCACATGTTCCCTTTACAGGAACTTAGGACAAAACTCAACATGTCCACCTTAGCCTTCAGGAAATAATAATAAATTATTATCCCCTTTAGAGGTAAGCCCCCTAGCTTATCCCCTAGGCCCACACACTTAGCCTCCTCCCTTACCTAACCTTGTGGAATCTTAGTCCCCCATCACTCTTTCTTCGTGGTTTGTCTGCACACAGCGATGTTTATATTTTATTAATGATCTGCATAATTACATATACAAAATCAGGCTCCTAGCCTTTAACACTTAGGCTCTTCGGCCTAATAAACACATAAGCCCACCAGCATATATACACTTGTATCACCAGCCTATAATTATGATTACAATTCATAATAAAAATGGGGCACTACCGAGGGATAATACAAACCCATTGCCTTTTTCAGCAAGGCACTTCGAGATGTTGAGTTAAAATACAATATCATGGAGAAGCAATCTTTTTCTTTGGCCAAATCACTGAAGTCTTTTAGAGTTTATGTGTTACATTACAAAGTCATTGTTTTTGTACCATCAAGTGCTATTAAATCTATTTTGACTCAGCTAGACAGTGATGGAAAGAGAAGTAAATGCATAGTTAAGCTGCTTGAATATGACATGGAAATCAAGCCTACCAAGCTAGTCAAAGGGTAGGGGTTAGCTAAGCTGCTAGTTGATTCCAATTGAAGAGCTCTAGGAGTTGATTACATCTGTAATAATTCAGGAAATGTACAACCTCAAACCAACAGTTCTCAAGTCAATCAAAAGATTGTTGAATCAGAATGGTATAGAGATATCCTTTATTTTCTGCAGAATTTCCAAGCTCCTCCAAGAATGGATAAGTCTAAAGTAATATACCTGAAACTCAAATTTGTTAGGTATTGTGTGAATAATCATACTTTATTTTGGAGGGACCCTTCTGGATTTTTACTGAGGTGTCTTGATGAAGAAGAAGCATAGATATTCATGTCATAATTTCATGAAGGAGTGTGGGGGGGACATCACTTATGGAAGTCAACTACATATAAGATTCTTAGGGCTGGGTATTATTTTCCTATTCTATTTTCTGATGTTTCTACAAAGGTTAGAGAATGTGAGAAATGCCAAAGGTTTTCTGGTAAACGAAATCTTAAGTCCTTACCTCTCAAGCCTGTAAAATTGTTTGCACATTTCCAACAGTGGGCTTTGGATTTCATAGGTGAGATTCACCCTCCATCTAGTGACTAGGAAATATGGATTCTGATAACTACAGATTACTTCAGGAAGTGGATTGAAGTTGTACCTACAAGGAGGGAAACTAATAAGGTAATCATAAGTTTTCTTGAAGAGAATATTTTATCTAGGTTTGGTTGTCTAGAAGTGATCATCACAGATAATGTTGTAGCTTTCAAATCCATTAACATGGTAAAATTATGTGAGGACTCTGGAATCAAGCTTAGGCATTCTAATTCTTATTACCCACAAGGTAATGGCCTAGTTGAATCATCCAATAAAAGTATGGTCAAGATCATTAAGAAAATTCTGGAAGATAATAAGAGGGCTTGCGATTCAAAGTTGAAATATGCTTTGTGGGCTGACCATCTTAGCACAAAGAGAGAAATTGGAACTTCATTGTTTCACATAGTATATGGAATAGAAGCAGTCTTTACAGTACAACTTGTTTTTCCAGTTGTAAAATTCCTGCAGGAAATCGAAGCTAAACCTAATGATGTTATCAGAAGGATTTGTCAAATTGTAGAATTGCAGCAAACAAGAGAGAAACTTCTTGAGAAGGCACATCAACATCAACAAAAAGTTAAAGAGACTTTTGATAGAAAATAAAAAAACGGAGCAATTTCTAGCCAATGTTTGGTTTTGAAATGGGATGCTCGCAGAGAAGACCATCATGGGAAATTTGATAGTCTATGGTCAAGTCCATTTAGGGTAGAGAAGGTCTTGGACAACAACACTTTCCTATTGCAGAATTTGAAAGGTGAAGAGGTTTTTGGTGGCCCTATAAATATGCGTTTTTTCAATAAATTCTTTTACTAAATCCATTAGTGGCTCAAATTCCATTGTACATATCTATGTGGTGTGGTAGTTAGACAATAAGGACTCCATAGCCCAATGGAGCAATATTGCACTTATCCTTTTCAGTTTCCAGTATTAGTTTTGATTTTTCAGTTTGTTATGTTTTGAATAACGTTTCATCAAACTTTAGGAGTTGAAACAGTTACAATCTACAGCATAACATGGCATAGCACGGGTCTACAAAAAGTTCTTGGAGTTCCACATGGAGAACTTCATTCCCCACGGTGCCATTGTTATCACTTATTTTGTTCTGCTAAGTATCATCTCTCATCCCTTAGTTTCTCCATTTCAAAATATTTTATGTAAGCTATAAATCTGAATCATTAGTTTGATTAAGGGTGCAAAATCTTATTAAGGGGATCAAATTTGTATTGTGTTGAGAAAAATGGGGGGTACTTAGTCTTATTAAGAGGGATAGGATTAATTATGCATATGTTTGTAAGATTGTCATATGACATCATTTAAAGTGTCAAATCCTTTCATCAAAGGTAATATGTCATGTCATTGTTCATGTTTTATCATTACTAAGTTAGATAATGAATTTCAAGTCGTTTTCTTTTCAAATATGCCAAAGAACAAGTTTATGTAGGGCGCTACAGGAACTTCCACATGTCCTTGTTTTCATCATCACGCAGATGGTTGGAACGAATTTGAGGATGTGGACCGTCCTACCTGGCTAGATGAAATATTCAAGGTAGTTATCAAGTACACAAACACCAGTCACAGCATGCAAAGGTGGGGGTGTTTGCACATGTACGTGTCTCTTGTATAGAATGTCAGGTGAATGAGGTTTATTCAAAACACGGTTCTTTTAAATATGGCGCATTGTTCGTTACTCCAAATTCACACTGCAAAGTTGGTCAAATTGGAATTTTCATACATAGAATCTAGCAAATCCCCTATCCTTCTCGACACAGCAGGCATATCCATTTTCTGCAGTGAAGAATCCAATATTCTTGTCGTGACAGTTAATATGGGTAAACGTGGACACGTGAAAAGAAAAGAACCTGAAGGACCTGAGATTATGGAAGCATATGAAGACAGCAGAGTCATCTTTGATCGAGTTGGTTGGTATTTGTACTGCACCAAGTTATATGGTTATCACTATGTTGCAGCCCAGGCATTTGTTGAAATTTTTAATGCAAAGAGGGATCGAATTGTAAACCTAGTTATGGAGGTTACAGAAGAGTCCATAGTAGCAGCTTGTAACCTCCCTACCAATGGTGAAAATTGGTTCAAAAACAAATTGATTACAGGAGGGGATGTAAATCAGTTCTTGAAACCTGAACATAGAGATCCCAATTGAGCCAAGGGTATTCCTAGGGATTGGATTGTTGATTAATGGATGGAGGCATTGCTTATGCTTAAACGATACATCACATGTGAAGGGCACTATTCCATTGTGTTTTTGTTTCATCTTTGTTTACGTCTTCATTTTTCAGGAATCAAAAGGATGAGTCTACCATATTACTTCTTAAGATATCTAAATAAGATGGCTATGAAAATTCAATAAAACCATAATACCCCTCCTCATGGAATTTATCATCGGGGATTGATTAAGATACTTATTAAAGATGAGTTGGGAAAATTACATAGGAAATGGGATCAATTCTTGATCCATTCAGGGTTTGAGAAAGAATCACATCCTCTTGTCACACAGTTGCATGATAAAATTGTTGAACCTAATCAAGAAGCTTCACCCAGCACAAGTCAACCAGTCATTCCAAGGAAGAGTAAAAGAGAATCTTGTTTAAATATTTCAGACAAGCCAGTGGAATCTTCTCCAACCAGCCTTCAAGCAAACAGAGGTTCTTCTCATATCCTAGGTGGAGGTAAGCATGCATTTCCATATGCTCAAAAGACTAGTTCTAGAAGGAACAAAAGGTTGGTTAAACCTAGGGTATGGAAGGAAGATCAAGAACCTAATAAAGCAGAAGAATTTATAGATCCTGTATAGCCTAAAAATCATTCCCCAAAGACCATTCCTCCTATCTCAAGCTCCTCTTAAGACGATGCTTCTAGATATAAAATTTTGATGAGAAAAAGGAGAACCAGGCCTCAAAATAAATTCAGGTTGAAATCCAAAGCAATGTATAACCCTGCCATTAAAGATAAGGTTATTATTATTGATGAAGAATCTTCAAACCCAAAAGAGGATCCATCAACAAGAAAGAAAATTTTTGTAACTAAGCTTGAGAGGAATAAGTATAAAAAGGGAGGTCTGACAACAAATACAAAGACTCATACAAGAAAAAAACAAAGCTTTTGTAAGAAAATAGAGTAAAAAGGATACGAGAGGACCAAACCCTACGATCAGATATGAAGGGGATAAGACCAAGAGAATACAAACTCGTTCTCAAACCAAGCAGACAAGAAGGAACAGTTTAGATTTGCTGGCAGAAGCAGCTACATCAGGTTTTCAAGGAGAATTCGCAGTTTGAGAATTTCCCCTTCAATGGAAACCCTAAATTTGACTGAAAGATGATTGATGATGGAAGAACCTTTTTTTTTCCTTGTATTTAAGATACCATTCCTCTTTTTTTTATGTTTTGGCTGTAACATGGGCAAGGAAAGGCGTTAAAAAGGATCAAAACGGGTTTTTTATATGGCACTACAGGAAGTTCCCGCGGTCTCATACACAGGAAATTATTGGCACTACACGAACACCTGTAGCAGCCGATTTTAAAGAATATATGACACAGATTCATATTTTTATAATGGAGAAAGGTTGTAAAAAAGTTAAATATGTTATGGATCATTATATGGAGAAAGATACTCTTTTTGTGGATCTACAGTCTATCTTAGGATACGATGATTCTACAGATCAGTTAGCATTGTTGAGTTGTCAAAGTCTTGATTCGAGTGGATCATTGAAGATCGGGAAAATATTTGAAGGATAAAGAGGAAGATGCAGCATAATCATCCAGGTGGAAAGCAATTAAACCAAAGAACGTTTTCTATGCAAGGATGTTGCCTTTATTATAGGATCTTTTTGTAAATTGTTCATTGTTTTGTATATCAGTAGATAGAGACAGAAATTCACCTTGAGAACTTGTAGTGATTAGTTTTGATGTGTCCCTAACTATCAAGTTGACCATAAATGCATGTAACCAATGTAAAACACTATATATTGGATGAAGTAGAAAAAGAATAGGTGGGATCCCTGTTTTGGCAAAAAGGTTCTAAATATAAGACTATTTTGATCCATCCTACCTATGTAAAGATTTCAATTGTTAATTAAGTCAATGGTTGGTGTGTATTTCTCATCTTTTTTATCACTTCTATTTCCTCATCTTGAACATATGATTATTTTTATATGCTCATATGACTGTATGTATGTGCTGGAAAGGTTTCTCTATTTTGTATAGTGCAATATTTGCCACATGTGTGTTTGAGTCTTTTTAATCTTGTTCAGAAAGGATTTCTAAGTGTAGGTTTATTCTTCTACAGGTAAAATATATTAAAGAACAAATGCTCTTTGATGATGGTCAATTTTGTTTCATTAATTATCCTTAAACATATCTAATACTCTTTTTACTCCAACTGAGGTTTTGTTTACCTGATCTGTTGCACATAGGGAAGCGTTTCTAATAGCTCTTTCATCCAGATACATTGAGATTAAGAGTGTGATCCCTCCACCTCTCTAAAAGTATTTTCTTTAAAACATTTTGAAACAAGGTGTGATAGGATTTTCTCAACAACAGTCTTGAGTTGACTTCTAGCGCTAACATCATTTGGCGTCGTTGTCGGGGAATGAAATGATGAGATTTTCCCTAGGTAGAATGACATAAGTTTTTAGATCTAGTTGTAGATGGTGAAACTATAACTAGACACAGTTGACGGCATTATCTTTTCACCTAGTGACTCCACACTAGACATTTTGGCTCCAAAGAGAAAGGGGACTAGAGCCCATCCAGAATATCCAGATGTGCCTGTTGTTTCAGACCCTGAGAAGATCCTAAAACAATCCAAATCTCTTAAAAAAATTAGGATCTGAGAAACTATTTCTTTTACCTCCTTCTGAAGAATCCACCTTGAGGAAAGAGGAATTTATTGAATCGGAATCATTTTACACACCTTATCCTGAGAGTAGATACAAATATGTGGATAGCTATGAATTCCCTGAAGAAACAGAGTACATTCCCTTAGAAAATATCCCAATCCACTTGTCTTGATCCCAAGGCACTAGCTCCAATGGCCACACCGTAGAATTGGTAGCGGCTTTCCTTTTTATCCATTCATGCAATAGACAAGGGAATTATGTATTCTATCCCATCAGTCATTTATGGTTTGGCATTTACCAATTGCGGTTTGGTCCACCGATGACAGTTTCTAAGATAAGGAATGAAATGTAGCTAATATAAGATCCATGTGCCCAGACGAAACTAAGGTAACCAGAAAGTCAACATAGAACTAGCCATGCTCCTGTCAAGGGCATGGGAAATAGTTCACACAGATAAAATACAAGAACATGAATAAACAACTATAAACATAGAGTATTCTAGCATTTAAACAACCATTTACATTTCTACGCCCATGAATTTAGACAAATATTCTTCGAAGAACAAAAATAAGAATGTAACCATCATACATAAGAATAGTCTACAATATGGAGTACATTCTTACACAACCCAAATGTTGATAAAAACGCAAAGGAATATTCCACAATACGCCAACACAAGAATCAAAGCTCTCCAGAAAATTGCTTGGCCAAATAGGCTTCTCCTCATTAAAAATTTATGTAATAGTACATGAAATCTCCAAGGAGGGATTCTCAATTTTAGTTAACACTGTATTCCCAAAATAGTTTAGAAAATGTACAATGCTTGAAGATCCGAAATCCTTGTCTTTGGATACAATCCTCATATATATTTAATTTCAACATGACTCTTGGCCTTCCTCCTTCCACCTTCCCCCATGACCTTTCATTTACAAATTTATGTTCTTATCTCTTTCGTAATGATGAGAGAACACAGACAGCATGAATGTTTATGATTTAATGTACAATACATAGTTACAATTTGAATTTTTCTATTATTGTTGGTGGGTCATCATAGATTTTGGCCATAGTGCACTTCACCCACCATGGAGACTGGTTTTGGACATGGGAACACACTTCATTATCATAGTTTGATAGTTGATCACCTATTTTGTTGTTGTTGGTCTATCATCCTTAGTTGTAGATCACATTTGCAAGGGTACCACTATATATTGGAAGGATTTCCTTGATATGTGGTGGTTGTGCCTTGGTGGTTCGCTTCTCTCACACGTTGCATATCTAGATTGTTGAGTGAAACCTTCTTTTGGCATTGGTACCTTGTACCATTCAACATGCAACAAATGAGTGACCTCAAAGTAACCTAAATAAAATATCAAAACCATTCATTAGAACTTATATAACTGAAACATTAATTAATTGAGATTTTGTATATGCTTCCCTGAGTTCAGTTCCTGATTCCTCTGCTCACGGTTGAGGTGTGGTGTTCTCCGGGGTTGTTGACGATGCGATAGATATTAATCATGAAAAATTTTAACAATTGGTGATACATTTCTCAAACCATATAATTTTGAAGTTGTATATCTCAGAAACACCTTTCCAACGGTATAAGGAACACGTGAAATGAGCATTCGAGTCAAAAGTTATGGCCAAAATACAAAAGGCATTTTGGCAAGGTCTTGTCCCTGTTTTGGTCAAGTTCCCAACAATTCCTCCTTTGTGTTCCAGAGAATTTTGTGGGAAATCCTCCTTTATGTTCCGAATAATTTAGTGGGAACTCCTCCTCTATGTTCGTAGAATTTTTTGGAAACTCCTCCTTTGTGTTCCAGAGAATTTTGTGGGAACTCCTCCTCTGTGTTTGGAGAATATTATGGGAACTCCTCCTTTGTTCCAGAGAAGTTTGTGGGAACTCCTCCTTTGTGTTCCAAAGAAATTTGTGGGAACTCCTCCTTTGTGTTCCAAATAACTTTGTGGGAACTCCTCCTTTTTCTTCCGGAGAAGTTCGTAGGAACTCCTCCTCTGTGTTCGGAGAAGTTTATGGGAACTCCTCCTTTGTGTTCCGAAGAAGTTTGTGGGAACTCTTCATTTATGTCAGCCAATAAAATCATGAACTCATATGTCGGCAAGTTAAGAATGAAATCTCCTTTGTGTCACAAATTTTTTCACGAACTCTCCTCGGTGTCGGAAAAAGAAAAAAAATTATAAGTGTCATTTTTTAATGATAAGAAACAACAAGAGCTTGAGTTCAAAATTTTGTAACTTTCTCATACGATGTCTGATTGGGATGTCATTTTTTGCAACGTAAAGAGCACAAGGAGGGCCTTCTAGTGAGAAACCTTTGGATTTCTTAACATTGTTTTTGAGATGAGAGGATTGATGAAAATCAAATCAAGAAGGCGCAAAACGTGCATGCTAGTATGTTATGTGTAATGAAAATTTATAGAGACAAAAATAGACTTAATTACAACTACAACATGATGTAAATTAAGTGAGGTAGGTAATCATTCATCAATCATCCAGCCGGGCATGGAACGCTTAATCATTGGAAATGATAGGAATCCTGACTAACGTTTGCAGCAAGAAGGATCTGAGCTGGAGGAGAATAGGAGACGCCTTAAGATGAAGGTGTCTAGATGACAAGATTGATGTTGGCTAGAGAATTAATATCATTGTTGATATTCTCATTGTAGATGAGGGGTCTACATCCTTCTATTTTCACATCAACAACAGAAGAGGGAAACTCACCGAAAATCAGTGTGTCAAGGAGAGAGACAAACCTCACCGATACATTATGTATCAAAGAGAAAGGAAGGAACGTTTTTTATATGTGATGTATCGATGAAGATGAGAATAAATGCATCAATATGTGATGTATCTGCAAAGATGGAAGGAAGTACATCGATGTAAGGTTGAGCATGTCGGGGAGAATTGTGTGAACATCTTTAGTGTACTGGAATTGATCATATGAACTTCACCGGTGATAAATCCTTGTCTGTCGGAAAATTTTAGCGGAATTTCATCGGTGTATCGATCATCAAGGACTGATGGTGTTGATGTATCAGTGAGAAAATCACTAACTCATCAGTATTGGTTGTATAGACAGAGGAAGAAGGATGTTCGTCGATACGCTATGTATAGGGAAAGAAAGAGGGAACTTGTTGATACTCTGTGTCAACGGGTTAGAGTGATCTGAAGAAACGCTACAAGTGGTAAAGCATAGAGAGTGAGAAGGGAGACTTGGGATTTTCCATTTGCATGAGAGAGTCTAAGATGCTTTACAGTAGAAAAGTTTAGTAAGGGGGGGAAATTTATTCTTTGAGGTAAAAGGTAAGAAAAGAAATTAGGGAGGTTGTTTTGCAAGCACAACAATTGGTGACACACTGGGAAAATCCATAACCTTTGTTGGTCTTCCCTAAATTATGAGCAAAAAAATGTAGAAGGTCATATAATTACTTTAAAGATTAGAAATTTTGGAATTAATGTGTGATAGTTACCTGAAATATTCCATTGTGGTGGGATCCATGGTGATGCTTGCATGCCAGCTAGTAGAACTCATCTACTATAAATAGAGGATGGATGATGGTGATATTTATTTCCTTAAACTACGTCGATGATTCAGATTGGTATCTTCGTCATGGGGCTAATATAGGTTTGGGATATATAAATATTTTTACCAGATGTGTATATATTATCTCTCAGGTGTTTATCCACTTCCCGCGAGCATTTGTAGCCCCAATGGAGTCACTACAACATCACAGACCATGCTCTGATACCAGGAAGCGTCCATAGCCCCAACGAAGATATTTGCATGTCCCCTAGTCTATTCAATCTTTATTTCCCATTCCTTCCTGGTTTATTTAGTGCATTCTTAGCATCCGGTGGATGGGGAAAGTGGTGGCCTTTTATCTTGATAGGGGATGACAGCCATCTATTAATATTTATTTGGATATTTGTTGCACCTAGATAAATAAGGTTATCCATTTTTATTTTCAACCTTTAGACTTTGATACTTCACCTTTCATGTGAGCAGCTACTTAGCATGTGGATGGTTCCCATATTACATAGGATTTTCTCACCATCCAATATGAAAGAACGACTATTGATTAACCATTCTTTTGAGTCATGGTTTGATCGTTATCACAATATTCCAAAACAATTCTTATTTATATTCAAACAGAGACCCCTTGTTCATCTCATGAGCTAGGAAATGGATGCAAGTTTATTCATGCATGTTTCCAGTGCAAAGGTGTTTCCTATAAAATACAAATGGAGGTGAGAGGCTTATATGTCAACAAATATAATCAGGGATTACAAGACAAACAAGAATTAGATAATGAATTTCTTCCAAGGGAAAAGATGATGAAGAATGAAAGGGAGAAAATGTATTCATAAATAGAAGATGTGCTCATCCCAAGACCTGTTACAATGGAAAAATGAAACTTGGGACAAATGATGATCAAATATATGCAGTTAGCAAAGAAAGTAAACTGAGAAAGAGATCACGAATGTAAGTGTTTCCAACAACTTTAAGGATTTTCATGCATCCCAACTAGCAAGAAGTTTGCAGCCTCTTGAAAATACTAATCCATGTGAAAGTTAATACGTGTACTATTTGGTGCTAGCATTGGATGAGAATTGCATCTCTCGTCATGATTTTATGAAAACTACCAGTTCATCTTTGTATCATTTTTCTTCAGGGAGTAAGGGTTGTCAATATCTCCAATTCGTTATCCACCAAATTGCTTTGCTTTGGCCTTGTGGGGTCTTCAGTCACTCTCTATGTCTCCCAACTCTAAAACTTATTCTGTGATGTGGCATGCTCATCTCCTCACTTGTTCAAATCAGGTGTGTAATACCAACTTCGCACATGTACTTACATAGACAAACCATTCAGGGTGTGATATTGAATTCAACCCAATATTTTCATAAATGAAAGAATTTAAGAAGATCATGTGAGGGGAATTGAGAACAAAATCCAAAAGCAGGTTTGTGGATAAACTTCCCAAGCAACATGTCTCATGATCTTGTTGAATTTTCTGAAGTTATTTGTCTTCTTCAATCTATATCCTTCTCTCCAAGAGAGCACAAACTTCTATGAGAGGGATCTACATACAGTTGAAATATGAATAACATTAATGAAACTAGCGACCACTAATGTTGATTGCTTCATTAGCCATTTTCAAACATAAATGTTTAACCGGTTAGGAAATTATACCAAAAGCAACATTGAGTAAGGTAACTCCTTCCCCGAAGATCATGTTTGCAGATATCTCACAATATAAACTAAAAATAAAGTTTGTATCTAGGTTGGAATGGGACTCTAAATCAAAAAGATTATGTATTTGGAAACATAGGGAACCATACATGTTTGGATGCATGAAATCAACTCATGATGCTTACCAATTCCTACTACTAAGATCCCAATAGAGAGGCAGAGTCAACTTAGCTTGAATATTGATCTATCAAGTGGAAGTTCCCTTTTCGGGAGACAAATGACTATTGTTGTAATGATTATTGGTTCTGCCCCAAAGAAATGCATTTGAGAATGATTTTTTCGATCGATGCCTTAGAGGTTGGAGTTCATTGTACTTGAGTCACAACTCTCTTTCTTGGGAAAGTAGATGTGTCACATACTATATGATTCATGCTCATTTGTTTGGATGAGTTTTGAAAGAGTATTATTGATGATCCTTCCCAAAAATCGTAGGCCAATGTATTGAAGAGATCCGTTGAGAGTTTCATAAGTTAGTTGTGATGTACCTGTCATTCAACAGTTGAAGATCCAAAAGAAGAAGAAACATCATGATGTAAAACATCAACAACATCAAGATGAAGGAAACCAAACCAGTGAACTTCATAATCGAACCAAAACAAGAATGTATCAAGAGAGAACCAATGAAAACCAGTTAGTCATTCCTAGTCAATATATTGCATATGATTATTCGAAGAGTATATCAATAGAATGGGAAATCATATCAAGAAGGATAGAACTGAGTCAAATATATTCAAAGGACACACCTTCAAACTTCAATGTGCATTAAAACATTGTATGTCAACATACCCAAGTCATTAAATGAGGCCACTTGATCCGAGGGAAAAAAATACTATACTTCACCTCATAACGGGCAATGTATGATGATAAAAGATGGACTTCATCAATTCGATATCACAGGACCAAGAAAAAGATGTTTATCCTATCACCGAAGATGATTGGGAAAAGTACTTGACCTCAAGAATAGGGCTTAGGAGCTTGTGGTGAAGAAATATAACATCGAAATGTTGTGTATGTGATATTGAAACCATTATATTTCTTAGATATTCAATAAAGGAAAATTGAAACTTGATGCTCTATTCCTCAAGGTATTTGCTATTGATAAAACACACTATTTATTTTCCCAATAAGAGAAAACAAAATTTATGGTTGGGAAAGGGATAAATGTACCAAGAGTCTCAAGCACACCCTCTATCAAAGAGAAACAAACAATTCAATGATCCTACTCAATAGACACCATCATCAAAGAATTAAGTTATGGTGATCACATCTTCTCTGAGACTTTGCATTTCTTTCGAACCAATTGATGATCTACCTTTAACATTCTTGAAATTAGTGCATCATGAAGGGTCTAAGTCTATAAAAAGACATACATGTTGAGGAGATTTGTAACAAATTTTAGCTCACCAGTCTTTGTTTCAGGAACCAACATAACGCACCCAAGATACCATCACATCGATTTGTTGGTCCATAAGGTTTTGCAAGAAACATAGCCTTCAAAAGATTGGTCAATAGGTCTTGCATAACTACCGCGGTTTGCGGACAGCAAGGTTGTGAACAACCAATGTGATTCCTTCAACATGGTTTCCACCTTTTGCAAGATGTAGAGTATTTCTCAACAAATATTCTTTCAGCACCTTAGAATAACAAGTTGTCCAACTGTCAATCATTAGAGTGAATGATAGTGAAACAAACGAGTCTTCCAATTGAACTTATCAAAGAATTTTGCACATGGTTTCATCATGACAACCAAAGTTAAGCCAAGCTTTCAGTCAACCAAAAAATATGAAATGCATCAAATGAAAAGAAGAAAGATTTTATGAAGAAAGAAACTTATAATAAAGCAATCCATCACGAGATGCAAACTAAAATAACAACAGCTAGTGGATTTTACTGAAGAAACCAAGACAAGTCTAGATCTATGTTATAGAAACGAAAACAAAATCAAGCATCTAAACTATGCAGACAAAAAGGAAGAAACAAACAATGCTAATCCTATTCCTACTCTATCCTACACTTGTTGAAAGAAGGCTAAGTTAAAGCATAATGCCAGTGTAGCCACTCAAGTAACTTCAAACCTGCAACCACATGTTCATCAAAAGTTAATTGCAAAAAATGGAGTGGTGATAGATCAAAGATAGGAATAATTGATTCAGGAAAATCTCCACCCAACATATTAAGTTTTGTAGCGTTATGGTTCATGGGAAATGTAGACATGTAGTATTCCTCCAACCAATCTTCTATTCCATCATAAATTTGCAATGATTATCGTAGGACTGTTGGAAGAAAATCGAAAATGAGTGGCATACCTAATAAGACCCATAAATGAAATTTCCATGCAATGTACCTTATGAGAGAGTCTTAGTATGGGTGGCACCATTCATTCCATGGGTAGAAGCAAAACAATGAGGACCTGTCATAACCATCGGTTGAAACCAAAGAGCCTCATTATCCAGGCAAGACTCCCCGGGCCCATATTTTACATGAACCACATGTTGAGAGGAAAGATGATATATTATAGTTTGAGGGAAAAATTGAGCAAAATATGACTCCAATACATCTCCTATAACATCATCAAAATCATATGAGGATTACTGGAGTATTAAGATAGCATCCAAGGACAATTTATGCATTTTCCCCTGAGGATTAACAAGTAATTCTAGAGAAAATTTAGGTTATATCGTTTCTTGGATCATCTCGATGTTTCATGTGATTCGTATGGTGATGGGATATTCGTTTGATGTGATTTATTCACGTGGGTTAGAAAACTAATCATGCTCTGCATAGCTTAAATTTCCAGTTGTTAACATTTGTGCATTGAGATTGGAAATTTCATATTGCACGGGATCAGTGAATGATAGGTTATTACTCACATTCAATTCCAAAACAGAAAAGTAGTCATCGAAAACAGGTTTACCAAGATCAAATTGTGATTCAGCATGTTCTGGAAAAGGAAAAGGACTTAGAAATTCATGCATCCTATATGGACTATCATGAAGAATGATTCTTTGATCGATCAAATCTTGGAAATATTGTAGTTTTGATTTATCATACAGTGTTCCATTGTAAGAAAAGTGTACATATTGTATTTCATGATAAACGGGTGGTTGCTCATGTGAGTGATTAGCGTCAAACAGATTTGTGTAAAGAGAATGAAGATCTTTGGATTCTAAAAATGACAGGATTTCTTTAATAGGAGATTCATCATAGACCAGAGTATATTCATAATTTTTTGAAGGGGAGACAGTAGATGGTTCACACTCTGTGTCTAAGGGGTTTAAGATTTCTGGTAAAGATCCCCCCATATATATAACAGAGTGTTGATTAGAGATCATGTACCCCCCATCATTCATCGTCAGATCTGAATCTTGTGAATGAGAGGTAATCGTATCATACCCTTCAAAAATAGAGATGAGATATGAAAACCAATCAAATATTTCTTAGTCTGAGGGTTTGTCATGTTTAACAAATCTACAATAAATCTACATAACTCTTATAAATAAATCATCCATAGATTTGTTTCAGAGCCTGCAGATTTCTGCAAGTTCATCAAAGAGTTCATGATAAACATAATCTACATGAGCAGTGATAAAAAAATTCCATGAATCATTTCCAACTATGTATAGATTTCACTCACAATGTCCTAAACAAGGCTTTAATCCACCCTTCAAATGTGAGGATAAACAATCGACATATTTCATTGTCACGAACAACCTTAATATTTTTTCGAGTGATGTTAAATTGATTGAGATACGTGGATGCAGAGACATTCCCTTCACAATCAAATTTTGAGTCTGACAAGAGACTAACTGTCTTGATTGAGATTCCCTTGATGGGTCTCGAAAGACTTAAAAGGTTATCGCATACATAGATATGGAGAGGATCCATGGGATGGTTAAAAGTTAAGTGAAATGACTCCACATGGGAGGGCTTGTCATTCGGCCCTCCTTCTAGCACCAATTATGTTGACGTGGGGAAAATCACCCTTTGTCAATAGTAGGGATTACCCCCAATAAGTAGTCTCAATCAGACCTCTCACTGTTTGAAATAGGGAATCCATCTGAATTTTTTCCTGACAGCCATTTCTGGTTTTGGGTTTACTAATTGTAGCCTGGTTCACCGATGAAGGTTTCTAAGATGAGGAATGAAATGCAGCTAATCTAAGATGCATGTGCTTGGAAAAAACTAAGGTAACCAAAAATTCAACATACAACCATCCATGTTCCTGTCAAGGGCCCGGGAAATAGTTCACACTGAAAAAATACAAGAACATGAATAAAAAATTGTAAACATAGAGAAATCTAGCATTTAAACAATCATTTACAGTTCTATGCCCACGAATTTAGACAAATATTCTATGAATAACATAAATAAGAATGCATATGGCATACATAATAATAGTCTACAATATGGATTACATTCTTACACAACCTGAGTGTTGAGAAAAACGCAAAGGAATAGTCCACAATATGTCTAACATGAGAATCAAAGATCTCCAGAAAATAGCTTGGCCAAACAAGCTTCTCCTCATTAAAAGTTTATGTAATAGTACATGAAATCTCCAAGGAGGGCTTCTCAATTTTAGTTAACACCGTATTCCCAAAATAGTTCAAAAAATGTACAATGCTTGGAGAGACAAATCGATTTCTTTGGATACAATCCTTGTATTTATTTAAGTTCAACATGAATCTTGGCCTTCTGCCTTCCCCCATGACCTTTCATTTACAAACTTGTGTCCTTATCCCTTTCGTAATGATGAGAGAACAAGGACAGCAAGAATTTTTATGATTTAATGTATAATATGAAGTTACAATTCAAATTTGTCTTTTATTGTTGGTGGGTCATCATATATTTTGACCATGGTGCACTTCACCCACCATGGAGACTGGTCTGGACATGAAAACACACTTCATTTTTAGAGTTTGATAGTTGATCATCTATGTTGTTGTTTTTGCTCTATCATCCTTGGTTGTAGATCGCATTTGCAAGGGTATTGTTGCATATTGGAAGGATTACCTTGATGCGTGGGATGTGTGCCTTGGTGGTTTTCTTCTCTCACATGCTACCTATCTGGAGTGTTGAGTGAGACCTTCTTTTGGCATTGGTACCTGGCACCATTCAACATGCAACAGATGAGTGACCTCGGAGTAACCTCGAAATAAACTATTAAAACCATGCATTATAACTTATAGAACTGAAGCATCAATTAATTGAGAGTTCGTAAATGTTTCCCTGAGTTCGGTTCTTGATTCCTCTACTCACGGTCGAGGTGCAGTGTTCTTCGGGGTTGTTGACGATGTGCCAAATATTAATCCTAAAATATTTGAACAATTGGTAAGAAATTTTTCAAATCATATAAATGTGAACTTGTAGATCTCGTAAATACATTTCCAATAGTATAAGGAACGCATGAAACGAGCATCTGAGACAAACATTATGGCCAAAATATGAAAGAAAGTTTGGTAGGGTCATGTCCCTGTTTCTACCAAGTTCCCAACAACTCCTCCTTTGTGTTCCGAATAATTTTGCGAGAACTCCTCCTTTGTGTTCCGGAGAAGTTTGTGGGAACTCCTCCCTTTTGTTCCAAAGAAGTTTGTGGGAAAGCCTCATTTTCCAAAGAAGTTTGTGAGAACTCCTCCTTTGTGTTCCAGAGAAGTTTGTGGGAACTCATCCTTTGTGTTAGGAGAAGTTTGTGGGAACTCCTTTGTGTTCCGGAGAATTTTGTGGGAACTCCTCCTTTGTGCTCGGAGAATTTTGTGGGAAATCCTCCTTTATGTCAGCCAATAAAATCATGATCTCATGTGTTGACAATTTAAGCACGAACTCTCCTTTGTGTCGGAAATTTTTGCACGAACTCTCCTCAGTGTTGGAAAAAGTAAAAAAATTCTAAGTGCCCCTTTTACCAGCAAGAAACAACAAGAGTTTGAGTTCAAAAGTCTGTAACTGTATCATATGATGCCCGATTGAGGTGTCCTTTTTTGCAATGCAGAGAGCACGAGGGGCTTCTAGTGAGATACCTTTGGAGCGCTTAACATTGTTTAGGAGTTGAGAGGATTGATTCTCCTCTGAGATGCAATTCAAAGATACTGTGTGTTTTATATATGTCATAAATAGCCCACCTGATGATAGATGGCACTTTCATGATCATGGTTAGTCATAAAATCAAGAAGGCGCAAAACGTGCATGTTGGTATGTTATGTGTAATGAAAACTACTAGCGACAAAAATAGATTTAATTATAATTGAAACATGATGTAGATTAAGAGAGGTAGGTAATCAATCATCAGTCATCCAGTCATGCATGGAATGCTTAATCATTGCAATGATAGGAACCTGAATGACAGGAACAACGAGAAGGATATTAGCAGGAGGAGAATAGGAGAGGCCTTATGATGAAGTTGTCTAGCTGATAGGGTCGATGTCGACGAGAGAAAGAATAGTGATGTCTATATGCTCAGTGTCGATGAGGGGTTGACATCCTTCTGCTGGCACATTGGCAACAGAAGAGGGAAAATCGCCGACAAGCAGTGTGTCAGGGAGAGAGAGAGGAACCTCGTTGATACACTGTGTATCGGAGAGAAAGGAAGGAACTTGGTCGATATGTGATGTATCGACGAATATGAGAATAATCTCTTCGGTATGCGATGTATCAACGAAGATAGGAGTAAGTGATCCATATTTATGAGCGGAACAAAATGAATAATAGATTGAATACAATAACACAAAGATACAGAGAACAACAACGGATATCCAGTGAATAATAACTTCTATTGAATAAAGAAAATAGGCTGAAACTGTAAAACTGCAGAACTGAAACAACTTGCTCGATTGGTGGTAGTTATCTCTAAGAAGATATGTGGCTTCTACGCACATCTGTTTGAGAAGAATGATTACAATGAGGCTCCAGAGGAATTTTTAACATTACCCATGAATACCAAAACCCAAGATATCCAAAAACCTAACCCTAGGAGATGAAACGCCAAAACTTAGGTGGGCCCCACTGGGTAAGTTGGTACCTCAACTTCCCGGGGTGGTAACTTTTGCATACGACCTCGGTTTTAGGCATGTGATAGCCCATTGGAAAGGTATTTTTGATAACTACACATTAGGTTGACAAACTTTGACTTTGTCTACATTTTGACTGTGGAAAGACAAAAACAAAAAAAAACACTATTTAGGGCCCCAAAACGGCCCTGGAAGTACAGAAAGATGTACCGACATGAAAATTTCCAAAATAAGCCAGTTGGAATAGGTGGGAGTCCACCAATATCCACTTGGATGTTGTGTAGGGCTTCAGGATAGCCCCGAAAGTGCAGAACCCATAATTACAAAGAAATGTCATCATTACAGAGAAACGTGTTGAACTAAAAACTGTCAAGATGAGCTAGTTGGAATAGGTGGGTGGCCACCAATATCCACCTGGATCAGTAAGTACGTCGGTGTAAGGTTGAGTGTGTTGGGGAGAATCGTGTGAAAATCTTCAGTGTACCGGAATTTATCACATAAACTTCATTGGTGATAAATCTTTGTGTGTCGGCAAAGTTTAGCAGAAGTTTATTGGTGTATCGGCAGTCAAGGACTGATGGTGTCGATGTATTGGCGAGGAAATCGCTAACTCATTTGTATTGGATGTATCGTTAGAGGAAGAATTATTTTCATTGATATGCTATGTATAGGAAAAGAAAGAGGGAACTCGTTGATACTCTGTGCAAATGAGTCAGAGTGATCTGAAGAAATTCTACAAGTGGTAAATTATAGAGAGTGAGAAGGGAGACTTGGGATTTTCCATTTGCATGAGAGAGCCTAAGAGGCTTTACAATAGAAAATTTTATTGGGGGGGCAATTTCTTCTCTTAGAGAAAAGGTAAGAAAAGAAATTAGAGAGGGTGTTGTGTGAGCACAACAAAACCATAGAAGGGTGAGGGTAGGGAATAAAGGAGGGTATTTTGACCTATGCATTTACTACCATATGTTCTTTAAGGGCATGTTGAGAGGCTTCCAACCAAGTTTATAGGTGTTGTATCAAGACTTGTGCGTGAATTTACTCCTTAAGACCACTTATGAATAATTTAAAAAAAGAATCAGTGAAGCCCTAAGTGTATACTGTCAATTTCTCAAAAGCTTATATAAAGTCTTTGATTGTGCCTATTTATCTCAACTTCGTTAGTTTTACCAAATAGTGATGGTCTCATTAAAAATGAGCATATATGGCTTTCACAAACTAGATCCAAGCAATGTAACCCCCATAATATATGTTATGTCGTTTCCACCATTACCATCATTTTGGATCTAGGTATAATACCCCCATTTTGAGTTTCATATGATTCTTTGGAGGAAAAAATAAAGTTACATCTGGGTAACCTAACCAATGGGTTCTAACCCATCAAACTTATTCATATCTACTTTGGGAAAGAAGTGCTACATATTGTTTTCATGAAATGGGAATTGATTTTGATTCACCCCTTCTCTAAAGGTTTCCTCAAGGGAAGGATGGGGTTGAGCCTATTGTTACTTCCCATCCCTTTAGAAGAATTGTTCAACAAGTGTATTTAGAACAAGTGAGATGGAATCCATTCTATCGTTGATATCTTTGACTGAGGCTTCCAATGATGAGATATTACTATCCACAATTGAGGAATTTCTTTCAAGAATGTGTCTATATGTCCACAAAAAGTGTTACTGGAGAGTGGTATCAATGCAATCAACATCTCACAAGGAGTATTTTAAGATAGGTTACTCACAATAGTTTAGTTGATTCCACTGAAAAGGGATTACTGGAGATTGGTATCATTACGATCCACTCTACATAAGGAATACTTTGGGATAGGTATCCCAAAAGGGTGTTGTCAAGACCCTGATTTTTTACTTCGGTGGGAGTATTACTGCAGTGATGAAATCCCCAAATTCTTGATATTCCACTAAATGTAGGAATTGAGGCCAATGTGATAAAGTCTAAGGTTTGCAGGGTCCTAAGTATAAAGGAGTGTTAGTTGTTATATCTCTCTTATATATGTGTGGGTTTCCAACAATAGTGCTTAGCCCAATCTCTTGGGGCACTAACTAAGGAAGCTCGACCATACCCTTAGTCATACTACATGATTCCAAAGTAATAGAGAGTGATCTCTTCGAGTGTTGTTCTCGATGTACTATAGTAACAAGATGGATAATGGGTTTATGTAAGGTTGGCTTTAGGTGCCATAGGGGTATTCCAATATACCCCAAGGGTATGTGGAAGACAAGCCTATGTACAGGTGTTGTCTAATGTGATACTACTCGAAGGGGTACCAACATAGGTTACAAGGATGTCCAACCAAGAAATGCCACTTGTTTTTTTTGCATGTATTCTTCCCAAACCACAGGTTTACTTGTTGAATAATAGATCTCTATGTTATTTAAAGGCATCAAAACATGTCTCTATCCTTAAAAGAAATCTAAAATATGGGTGTGTGATGGCTCGGGAAATAAAATTGATACCACTTGTAATGTACCTAACCAATATAAATAACATAACATGAACAATATTAAGAGAAATATAACCGTGGAAAATCAAATAAAAGAGAAAATGAAATGAAATCTAAAATAATACGCTCATATTGATAGTTCCAAAAGTGAGCAATGTTTGTAGGTCTCTTTGAGGGGGGAAACTCCTTGAGAAAATCTCCAATACAATAA
>ML810189.1:41958-99656 GCA_009831015.1 Picea engelmannii
TGAAGAAATGTTATGCTAAGATTAGTGTAGTACCATTTTTATTTCATGCTAATTCCCATGCTGCCTTATTTTCATTTAATTTCCAGCTTACTTTATTTTCATGCAAATTCAACTGTAAATAATAATAGTAGATTGTAAATGTGTTTGTCATTTAATTTCCATGCTACTTTATTTCCATGATAACTTTCAATATAAATGTATTTTAGAATGTAAGGGTGATGATATGGCAAGGTTATGGTAATATAAATGAATGTTGGATTATTTTATGGTAAGTAGGAAATTTTTATTTTATTGATAACAAACAAATAAGAATATGATGATAGTGTTAGTGACATGATATTAATGTTAGTGTTAATTCAATTGCAAGGTTGTGATCTAAAATATGATGGCATGGTTATTATGGATGTTTTTCTTTAATTATATTATAATCAATAATCTTGTAATCGCTAAGCATATTACCTTTGCATCGAACTTTTACTCATACCTTAAGATTTTACTAAAGCAACAAATTAGTGGCTAGTTGGATGAATTTAGAAGTAGAGGGAAGATTGAGAATTATTTTATGACAGCCATAAAGGATGCAACCATTTACTTATGTAGTTAGTATTCAATAATAGCAAGCTATTTAATTCAGCTAATGTTTAATTAAGGTTTTTACAAAGCAACGGAAGTTGATATAATGGAATGGAATGGAATGAAATGATAATGAATGTTAATGAAGGGTATTGGGATGTAATGGGAGGTCAATATGAGGTAAGGTCATTATTAATGTGATGTTGTGCAAGGTCTTATGTTAATAATAATATTCTAGGGGATGTACGTGATCATGTGGTCATCATTATGGTATTGATATCGCAGATTATTTGTATGTGTTATGTTTTAATTAATGATTGATTGATCAAATAGAGCCCCTGGAAATAAAAAGGAATTGTGCCTCAAGTTGGTTACTGTTAAATAGTTTACATATATCAGACACCTTGCGCGCTTGTAATTTCATTTGGATTGAAGAAATGATTGAATGTTTAGATTTTTGGTTGCACGCCATGCACAATGTTGGATTTGATTTTTAATTCTCGCCCGCAATTGAAGGGTTATGTTACTGTATTGTTATGTGGGTTACCTTGGGTTGGTCTGATGATGGTCCTTAGATTAGTGGGATTGGTTTCCTATGTCGGGAGTGATGTAGACACCTCCATGTACCTTAGTATATATGTATGTATGTATTTCCTGTGTAAGAATCCAGTGTCATATCAAGAGTCTCGGGCCCTTTAAAGGAAGGGTTTCCACTCTTGCGACACGCCTGGAAGAGATTACTAGTTTTTGCCTCAGTACTCAGCCAGGAGCCTATCTGACCTTCTCTCTCTCTGGAGCAGAGAACTAAGATTAAATGCCCTGCTTTCCTATGCAGAAATAGTAAGATCTACTACCATGGATTCTTCCCTCTGTGTTCATACTATGCCTACCCCAGTATGTCGTTAAAAATTTACGTTGTGCGCCTTATATCTTTGGTCGTTTATTGTTGCAGTCACTTGTTGTGCGCCTTATGTCTGCGGTCGTTCATTGCTTGTAGCTACCTGTTGTGCATCTTGTCTTCTGGTGGTGATCATCATGGTTGCGTCTTGTTGGTTGTCGTGTGGTGACGTAGAGTCAAGTGTGTCTGTTTCCTTTCTTCACGCATGCACACACATTTAAACCAAAAAAAAAGTTGCACCTATTATCAGAGTTGTTGTCGTAATGAGGAGGTTCGTTACATATGGTTTCAAAGCCATATTCAACCTGTGGCTTGGGGTTCGCTACGACTTTTGTGGACATGATTAGATTTGATTATATTGTTGTTGATTGAGTTGATTGTGTGCGTGCAGGTAATCATGGTTAGAGGACATCACCGAGGAAGACGACGGGGTGCTAGAGGGGGAGGTGTGACGCCTCCAGCAACATCCACGCCTTAGGGGTCTAACCCCCAGGGAGGGGAGCAGGTTCTCGGATAGGAGAAGATAGCAGTTGGTGATGTTATTGGGATGATGAGATCCTTTCAAAGCATGTCCGAGGATCTGATCAGCCGATTGGACAAAGACGAGGCTAGAGCGTCGACACCCCCAGAGGTTCCACCACGCGCACTGGCCGTTACAGGTAGCATTCACCGTGAACTTGAGAAGGTAAATTTTTTTGAGTTCTTTGGTGCCCCGGACGACGCAGCCGCCGAGGCATGGTTGGAGAATATGGAAATGTGCTTCGCACTTCGCGATTATACCTCCAACATGAAGGTCCACATGATGTTATTTCAACTGAAGGGGAACGCTCTTCTATGGTGGAAGACACTCCTGCCGCAGCTGAACATGGTCGTGGAAGGCTTGTCATGGGAATTATTCGAGGAACGGTTTCGAGAGAGGTACCTTTCAGAGGAATTCATTGAGCGTTAGCTCAATGAGTTCAATGCATTACGATAGGGAGGTCGTACGGTGCCCGAGTACGAGGCACGTTTCATGGAGCTACTCCGGTATGATCTGCACCTTAACACTGAGAAGATCAAGGTCAACCGGTTCGTGTTTGGCCTTAACGACAGCCTGCGTGCAAAGGTTAGGATATTGATGCCTCAAACCTTACACGACGTTGTCCAAAAGGACCTCATAGTAGAGGAGGAGCTTATCAGCGGGGGTCAGACCAGGACTCCAGTGAGACCCGTAGGGCAGAGCTCATCTGGTGCACCGCGACATCAGACACCAGTGAGACATACGCTGGGACATCGTGGCTTCCAGAGGGGATCCGCTTTTGCTACACCCCAACTACCGCCGCCTCAGCAGCAGACACCTTATCGAGGACCACAGCACCAGCAACAGCGTTGCCCGCAGCAGCAGCAGTTTAGGCCTGTTCATCAGAACAGACCAGGGTCTCAGGCCAGTGGGCAGTCCTCTTCTACTTCGGGTACCAGGACTACTGGGTCGAAGAAGGGGTGTTGGACGTGTGGGGAGCCACACTACTAGCGCGAATGTCCTGTGGAGAGGACTAGGGAATCTGGATCAGCCGGACCCGCTACCGTGGGAGATATGGGCAAGGCCCATCGGATACATGCAGCGGTGAATAACCGCCAGGCAGAGCACCAGTCGACTGTGCTCGAGACGACAGGTACTTTCGCTGACCAGACCCTTAGTATTTTGATAGACCCAGGTGCTACTAAGAGTTTCATTTCTGGTGCAGCGCTAAAAAGGATTAAGGTAAAGGCAGTCGAACAAGACGAGTTTAGCTTCGTAGATATGGATTTAGGAGCCAAACAGAAGGTTGGAGGAAAGGTTACGGGCTATACCCTTAACTTGGGAGAGTTTGTCACGAGGGTCAACTTGTACGTCACGATCTTAGGATCTTATGACGTCGTGATTGGTATGGATTGGTTGGAATCGCATGAGGCGATACTCAACAGTAAGACGAAACGGTTGAGCTTGGTCGATGATGAAGGACAGAGATGTGTGATCGTAGGACGGAACCAGGGAGTATCCTTGAGGTTTGTCTCTTCCGTACAGTTACGGAAGAGTATGCGCAAGGGGTGCAAGCTTTATGCGATCCTCGCTCTAAATGAAAAGAGAGTAGCGGAAGGTATAGAACACCTTCCAGTGGTGAAGGAGTTTGCGGACGTATTTCCAGAGGAGTTTCTTGGGATGCCACCGGAAAGAGAACTAGAGTTTACCATAGACCTGAAACCGGAGACCGAACCAATAGCAAGAACGCCTTATCGAATGTCGACCCCAGAGTTGCAAGAGTTGAAAATGCAACTGAAGGAGTTGTTGGACCTGGGACTGATACGTCCTAGTGTGTCACCATGGGGTGCACCAGTTATCTTCATACGAAAGAAGGACGGATCATGGAGGCTTTGCATTGACTACCGTCAATTAAACAAGGCTACGATCAAGAACCAATATCCCTTACCAAGAATTGATGATTTGTTCGATCAAATGAAGGGTGCGACGGTGTTCTCCAAGATCGATTTGCGATCAGGGTATCACCAGTGACAGATCAAGGAGGATGACATCCCTAAGACCGCCTTTAAGACGAGATTTGGACATTACGAGTTTACTGTTTTACCTTTTGGACTGACAAATGCCCCAGGGGTATTCATGAGTTTGATGAACCGGGTGTTCCGCGAGTACTTGGAAAAGTTCGTCCAAGTATTCATTGACGATATTTTTATCTACTCTCGGATGACAGAGGAGCATGACGAGCACTTGCGCTTGGTACTACAATGTTTACGAGAACACAAATTATATGGGAAGTTGTCCAAATGCTCTTTTTATCAATCGAGGATTCACTACTTAGGGCATGTCATCTCCGGCGAAGGTATCGCCGTGCATCCAACCAAGGTCGAGGCTATTATGGAATGGTTTGCGCCGACAAATGTCACAGAAGTGCGTAGTTTTATGGGATTAGCAGGATACTATCGACGGTTTGTCGAGGGTTTTTCGAAGATAGAAAATCCGATCACGAAATTGCAGTATAAAAACAAGAAGTTTGTTTGGACAGAGAAATGCATGGAAGAATTTCAGAGGCTTAAAGAGTTGTTGACAACCGCGTCGATACTAAAGGTCCTTGACATGGACGCAGACTTCTTGGTATGCACTGAAGCATCTAAGGAAGGTTTAGGCAGAGTCTTGATGCAGGACAGACGAGTGATTGCTTACATTTAGAGGAAGCTGAAAAGGCATGAGGAGAACTACGCGACGCACGATTTGGAGTTATTAGCCATCGTATATGCCTTGAAGGTTTGGAGACACTACCTTGTTGGACGAAAATTTGAATTAAAGACTGATCATTGTGGACTACAACACATTTTTACGCAAAGCGACCTGAACGCGCGACAACGACGTTGGTCGGAATTGCTTAGCGAATACGACTTCGAGATTTCTTACATAAAGGGAACAGTAAACCGAGTGGCAGATGCCTTGAGTCAGAGGCCACGCATATTTTCGGTGTTACCTCTTCAGAAAAATCTACGTGAGAAGATTCTCACCTTACAGCGTGATGATGACTGGTACATAGAATTCAAGGATTTTATCGGACAAAACACAATGATGGTACCACGATATGAGGGATATTCATTGGATAGAGATGTTTTATTGAGCTTTAGAAGTCGGATTTACATACCACCAAATGACGAGTTGAGGATGTTGATCCTGAGCTAGGCTCATAGAGTAGTTTACATGGCTCACCCAGGAGTTATGAAGATGAGGGCAGACCTTAAACCCTTATTCTTCTGGAAGGGAATGAAGGCCGACATAGTCAACTTTGTGGCTATATTTCTAGAGTGTCAGCAGGTAAAGGCTGAACATAGACACCCGGCAGGATTACTTCAACCACATGCCATTCCGGAATCGAAATGGGAAGTTATTTCGATGGATTTTATTGTTGGATTGCCATTGACGGCAAGGAGACACGACCCGATTTTTGTAGTAGTAGACACTCTGATGAAGAGTGCTCACTTTATTCCTGTGCGTATGATGTATCGGGCACCTGACATAGCGAGAGTTTTCATCAGTGAGATTGTGAGGCTGCATGGCGTGCCTAAGAGGATTATATCCGATCGAGGATCGGTGTTTACTGGATGATTTTGGATGAGTTTCCAAGAGGCCTTGGGAACTCAACTTAACTTTAGTACTGCGTATCACCCAGAGACAGATGGGAAGACAGAACGAACGAACCAAACCTTGGAAGACATGTTGCGCATGTATGTAATGGACCAACAAAAACATTGGGAGGAATTCTTGCCTCTAGTAGAGTTCTCTTATAACAAAAATTACCAGAGCACCATTAATATGGTGCCTTTTGAGTTCCTTTATGGGTGACCGTGTTGGACGCTCTTGAGTTGGGATCGGCTTTAGGATAGGGTCCTGGTGGGACCAGAAGCGATCCAAGAAATGGAAGAGAAAATGAAAACCATAAGACAAAGGATTAAAGAAGCGCAGGATCGATAGAAGAGTTATGCCGATGCACACCAAGCTGACCGTAGTTACGAGGTCGGCGATCGAGTCTTCTTACGGGTTAAACCGCATAAGAGTTCGATCAAGTTTCGAAAGGGAGCTAAGCTCTCTCCTAGGTTCATGGGACCTTTCGAGATTGTGGATAGAAAGGGGCTCGTGGCCTATCGACTAGCCTTCCTTGATTCTTTGAGGTGTATGCACGATCTTTTTCATGTATCTGTTTTGAGACATTATGTTAGTGATCCTACACACGTGATTGACATGAGTTCCTTGCAGGTATCAGATGAGGGAGCGCTCATGGCTGAGCCGGTCCGCATCTTAGATCATCGCATTCGATAGTTACGACGTCGAACGGTAGATCAGGTCAAGGTCCAGTGGAACAGTTATAGTCCGCACTCGGCGACCTGGGAGGACACATATGATATGCGTCAACAATTTCCATTTTTGTTTGATAGATAGACTTATGATACTGTGATAATTTTATTTCTGCATTTATACTGAGAAACTTCAGACAAAGTTTAGACCAAGAGGGGGTGTATGTAGCATCCCGCTCTGGTGCACTGAGAAAACTTATTATTTGAGGACACTTGCTCACAAGTGATCTGGAATTTTATGATGTTAGACCATTTATACTTGATTATGATGCGATTGACAGACGACATGATGTGTTACTATTTGATGTAGACAGGTTCTATTGACTCAATTTTATTGAGTGTGCAGGGTTTTTGACCTTGAGGATGCAGAGGCATCGGTAGAACCCCCTTGGACTCTGAACTGAGTCAGGGAGTGTGCTATTTGGGTTGATTTATTTACTGTGATATTTCTTTGATCTGATGATATGATGTTGACATGTTCTAACATGATTGTTGATGATGCAGGATGACGATAGCTTGCTGACGAGACTCACATATGGAGTAAAGGGGCCACACACGTTTTCCAGAGAGGTTGAGGGAGAGGGGTGGACAGCAGCCCTGCGACCTCCTACTAGAACTCCCACCGTGGCTCGAGCTGTAGGTAAACGATTACCTAGTTCGAGAGGATCCACGATGAGGTGAGGGAAGACTACGACAATTGCTCACGATGATTCTAAGGGGCGCGCAATAAGGCGGGGGCCTTATTTCTTAGAGCCCTTAGTCTCCCACAAGTTCACCTGGCGGAGTGTTGACTCCAGGGGTTATATATGTCTACCAATCAGTCCAGTTGGCGAGTGACACCCTTGGAGCACGTGGTGCATCCTGAAGGGCACGTCGCACAAAAGAAACACAAGAAGCGAGTGACACCCTTGGAGCACGTGGTGCATCTTGAAGGGCACGTCGCGTAAAGGAAATGAATGAGGCGAGTGGCACCCTTGGAGCATGTGGTGCATCCTGAAGGGCACGTCGCATTGATGTGGATGAAGGAAACAAACCTAATTATCCCTAAGACAGTAACGCCTTAATAAATTATTAAAACGACACCCCTAAACTAATCATCGTCCAGTTCAAATTCTAAACCTAAGTCAAAAAAAAACTTCTCTAAGATAAAAATTCCATTTAACCTTAAGGAAAAAGGCCCTAACTCTAACTCTAAAAAGAGCGTAAGCCTAATTCTAAATGAATAGCTCCTATGAATCTTGAACTAATCCTATACCCAAATATCTTTAGTAATAGCAATTAACCCTAATAACCATTAAAATAATTAAGCAAAACATCATTATGAGATTTTAGGCTAGAGTTCGCGCCTCAATGTAGTGCAAGGAGAATACAATTTTTAGAACGTACCTGAGCTCTAGTTCTTGGATTCATTAGCGTTAACTTCATCCAACTACAACCAATATATCAACGGATACGTTTTAGTTAACTCAAACAATAAATTTCATTGAAGGCCTCTCCTTCCTTAACCGCAACCTGCAATGAGAGTTCTTTAACTCATTGAAAACATAACTCCCTTATGAACGCAATAGTTTTTCAAAAATTAAACTAATTCATAAATAAACGAATACCAAAAGACATAGTTTTGATTGGCAAAATGCATGACCATTAGTGAATAAATTGAATTCTTAAGGGATTAAACTATATTATTTAAAACTCATACATAAACTCAGATTGAACCAATAGTAATAAAATTATTTAACAAGCGGGAGTATAAAAAATATATATATGAATTTAAATATATATATATATATATATATATATATATATATAATAAAATGAAAAGATGCTTAGCGCTTTTACCTTTTTGAGTTTCCTTTTTTGTTTTTAAAGGAAAAAAAAGGGGGGCGGAACTTAAAAGAAATATGATTTAGGGTTTGAGACTGCATAAAAAGAAAGGGGGAAGGGGGAAAAAGGGAGGAGCTATTAGGTATTGTTATGCTACCAAAATGGAGAACGGGACAGATTGCTTGTGAGGAGTTGGGGATTTCCTCAGCTATATGAGAGTGGTAGCTCAGCCTTGGAGGCGGGCTGAGAAGCTAGGTTACTGTCTGGATTGTGTGTGGCCCCTTTGCGACTCGAGGGGCTAAGGGGGAAGCAGAGTACCCCTAGCGTTTGGCTAGGAGGTACCGGTGAGTTATCTACGGTTGGCATGGAGCAGGAGCGGCACGACACGCGGACAACACTCGAAGACGGCGCTGAGGCAACAATATGATCTTTAAATTGTAGTTAGAATGCATGGTAATTTTTATTATGGTTTTGTACTGTGTAGTTTTTATTATTTCTCGTTTTGGACTGTGTAAAATATATATATATATATTTATTGTTCATCATTCTTGACTGTGTAAATTCTATGATTTATTGTCCTGGCCCGTGGAAATTATTATTATTTAATGTTGCACATTCTCTGCGATTATATGATACTGAAATGGGTTAACACCGTGTCTTATTTTTCCTTCACCTAATTTAAGGGCGTTTCCACCAGGTTTACCCTAAGCATCTGTAATGGGTTCCTGATTTTACACACTGAAACTGATGAAGCCATCCTCCCTGCCAGTCCACGCGTTGTCTGCGGTTCAGTTGGGTATATTTTAGGCTTTTCTTGACTGGGTAGAGGGGCAAATCACGCATCCCCCAGGTCTTCTCTATTCGTTGGTGTTCTGTGTTTCTTTCTCACTATCAACTCTAACCCAGTCTGCGATAGCGTTTGCTCGTGTTTTTAGCTCATCCTTTCTCTTTAAACCTTCATAGTTTCATTCCTGGGCGTGAACGTTTCTGGCGTTTACAGTTGATGCTTGTGTAATTTCGTTCTGGCCCTCAAATGAAGGGTTCTGACATTGTGCTTTACCTGAGTGTAATCACCTTTAACCACAACCATCTTCTTCTTTCACCTGTGCGTTCGCTGCCCAGACAGAAGTTTGGTTACACCTGCGCGTTGCAGCCTGGACAGAGGCTCGGAAATCCCTGTGTGCATGACTGTTGGATGGAAGTTCCTTACCCTGTGCGTCTACTGTGGGACAGAATCTTAATTACCTTGTGTTTATAATAAAATGAGTATTAATGAGGTTCGTAAGCACTATGTTTAAAAAGACATTCATTTTCAGAAAATGATTTTTATAATTTCAAGAAATGATGTTTATATTTTCAGAAAATGATTTTTTTTTATTTTCAGAAAATGATTTTTATATTTTTATAATTATAGACTCATAATTAAATGTTGCTTAAACAATTGATTTACTACAACTATCTTGTTTTAGGGTTCGTCTTTTCTTTCCATAAAATTATGACATTGATTAATTCCCTGAATGTAAGTGGTCGTGGTACAGTTGGCTTGCATTATTATAGTGGATAGTTCAGTTTTCCTTCCTAAAATCTCGATATTTCTACATTCTAGCGAGTGCAATGGACTACAATGTAATATGAAGAAATGTTATGCTAAGATTAGTGTAGTACCATTTTTATTTCATGCTAATTCCCATGTTGCCTTATTTTCATTTAATTTCCAGCTTACTTTATTTTCATGCAAATTCAACTGTAAGTAATAATAGTAGATTGTAAATGTGCTTGTCATTTAATTTCCATGCTACTTTATTTCCATGATAACTTTCAATATAAATGTATTTTAGAATGTAAGTGTGATGATATGGCAAGGTTATGGTAATATAAATGAATGTTGGATTATTTTATGGTAAGTAGGAAATTTTTATTTTATTGATAACAAACAAATAAGAATATGATGATAGTGTTAGTGACATGATATTAATGTTAGTGTTAATTCAATTGCAAGGTTGTGATCTAAAATATGATGGAATGGTTATTATGGATGTTTTTCTTTAATTATATTATAATCAATAATCTTGTAATCGTTAAGCATATTACCCTTGCATCGAACTTTTACTCATACCTTAAGATTTTACTAAAGCAACAAATTAGTGGCTAGTTGGATGAATTTAGAAGTAGAGGGAAGATTGAGAATTATTTTATGACAGCCATAAACGATGAAACCATTTACTTATGTAGTTAGTATTCAATAATAGCAAGATATTTAATTCAGTTAATGTTTAATTAAGGTTTTTACAAAGCAATGGAAGTTGATATAATGGAATGGAATGGAATGTAATGATAGTGAATGTTAATGAAGGGTACTGGGATGTAATGGGAGGTCAATATGAGGTAAGATCATTATTAATGCGATGTTGTGCAAGGTCTTATGTTAATACTAATATTCTAGGGGATGTACATGATCATGTGGTCATCATTATGGTATTGATATCGCAGATTATTTGTATGTGTTATGTTTTAATTAATGATTGATTGATCAAATAGCGCGCCTGGAAATAAAAAGGAATTGTGCCTCGAGTTGGTTACTATTAGATAGTTTACATATATCGGACACCTTGCGCGCTTGTAATTTCATTTGGATTGAAGAAATGTTTGAATGTTTAGATTTTTGGTGTTTGAATGTTTAGATTTTTGGTTGCGCGCCATGTACAATGTTGGATTTGATTTTTAATTCTCACCCACAATTGAAGGGTTATGTTACTGTATTGTTATGTGGGTTACCTTGGGTTGGTCTGATGATGGTCCTTAGATTAGTGGGATTGTATTCCTGTGTCGGGAGGGATGTAGACACCTCCATGTAGCTTAGTATATATGTCTGTATGTATTTCCTGTGTAAGAATCCAGTGCCGTATCAAGAGTCTTGGGCCCTTTAAAGGCAGGGTTTCCACTCTTGCGACACGCCTGGCAGAGATTACTAGTTTCTGGCTGAGTAGTCGGCCAGTAGCCTATCTAACATTCTCTCTCTCTCTGGAGCAGAGAACTAAGATTAAATGCCCTGCTTTCCTGTGCATAAATAGTAAGATCTACTACCATGGATTCTTCCCTCTGTGTTCGTATTGTGCCTACACCAGTATGTCGTTAAATGTTTACGTTGTGCGCCTTATATCTTTGGTCGTTTATTGTTGCGGTCACTTGGTGTGTGCCTTATGTCTGTGGTCGTTCATTGCTTGCAGCTACTTGTTGTGCGTCTTGTCTTCTGGTGGTGATCATCGTGGTTGCGTATTGTTGGTTGTCGTGTGGTGACATAGAGTCAAGTGTGTCTGTTTCCTTTCTACACACATGCACACACATTTAAACCAAAAAAAAATTTGCACCTATTATGAGAGTTGTTGTCGTAATGAGGAGGGTCGTTACATATGGTTTCAGAGCCAGGTTCAACCCATGGCTTGGGGTTCGCTACGACTTTCGTGGACATGATTAGATTTGATTATACTATTGTTGATTGAGTTGATTGTGTGCATGTAGATAATCATGGTTAGAGGACGTCGCGGAGGCAGACGACGTGGTGCTAGAGGGGGAGGCGTGACCCCTCCAGCAGCATCCATGCCTGAGGGGTCTAACCCCCAGGGAAGCGAGCAAGTTCTCGGATAGGAGAAGATAGAAGTTGGTGATGTTATTGGGATGATGAGATCCTTTCAGCGCATGTCCGAGGCTCTGATCAGCCGATTGGATAGAGACGAGGCTAGAGCGTCGGCACCCCCAGAGGTTCCATCGCGCGCACCGACCGTTACAGGTAGCGTTCACCGTGAACTCGAGAAGGTAAAATTTCCTGAGTTCTTTGGTGCCCCGGACGGCGCAGCCACCGAGGCATGGTTGGAGAATATGGAGATGTGCTTCGCACTTCGCGATTATACCTCCAACATGAAGGTCCGCATGGCGGTCTTTAAACTGAAGGGGAGCGCTCTTCTATGGTGGAAGATGCTCCTGCCGCAACTGAACATGGTCGTGGAAGACGTGTCATGGGAACTGTTCGAGGAACGGTTCCGAGAGAGGTACCTTTCGGAGGAATTCATTGAGCGTCAGCTCAATGATTTCAATGCATTACGATAGGGAGGTCGTACGGTGCCCGAGTACGAGGCATGTTTCATGGAGATGTTCCGATATGCTCTACACCTTAACACTGAGAAGCTCAAGGTCAACCGGTTCGTGTTTGTCCTTAACGACAGCCTGCGTGCAAAGGTTAGGATCTTGATGCCTCAAACCTTACATGACACTATCCAAAAGGCCCTCATAGCAGAGGAGGAGCTTATCAGCGTGGGTCAGACCAGGACTCCAGCGAGACCCGCAGGGCAGAGTTCATCTGGTGCGCCACGGCATCAGACACCAGCGAGACATACGTCGGGACATCGTGGCTTCCAGAGGGGATCCTCTTTTTCTACACCCCGACGACCGCCGCCTTAGCATCGGAAACCTTATCGAGGACCACAGCACTAGAAACAGCATCGCCCACAGCAGCAGCAGTTTAGGCTTGTTCATCATAACAGACCAGGGTCTCAGGCCAGTGGGAAGTCCTCTTCTACTTCGGGTACCAGGACTACTGGGTCGAAGAAGGGGTGTTGAACGTGTGGGGAGCCACACTACCAGCGCAAATTTCCTATGGAGAGGACCAGGGCGTCCGGATCAGTCGGACCCGCTACCGTGGGAGATATGGGCAAGGCCCATCGGATACATGTAGCGGTGAATAACCGACAAGCATAGCACCAGTCGACTGTGCTCGAGACGACAGGTACTTTCGTTGACCAGACCCTTAGTATTTTGATAGACCCAGGTGCTACTGAGAGTTTCATTTCTGGTGCAGCGCTAAAAATGATTAAGGTAAAGGCAGTCGAACAAGACGAGTTTAGCTTCGTAGAGATGGCTTTAGGAGCCAAACAAAAGGTTGGAGGAAAGGTTACGGGTTGTACCCTTAAGCTGGGAGAGTTTGTCACAAGGGTCAACTTGTACGTCACGATCTTAGGATCTTATGACGTCGTGATTGGTATGGATTGGTTGGAATCGCATGAGGTGGTACTCAACTGTAAGACGAAACGGTTGAACTTGGTCGTTGATGAAGAACAGAGACGTGTGATCATAGGACGGAACCAGGGATTATCCTTGAGGTTTGTCTCTTCCTTACAGTTACGGAAGAGTATGCGTAAGGGGTGCAATATTTATGCGATCCTCACGCTAAACTAAAAGGGAGTAGCGGAAGGTCTATAACACCTTCCAATGGTGAAGGAGTTTTCAGACGTATTTCCAAAGAAGTTGCCTGGGATGCCGCCGGAAAGGGAACTGGATTTTACCATAGACCTGAAACCGGGGACCAAACCAATAGAAAGAACGCCTTATCGAATGTTGACCCTGGAGTTGCAAGAGTTGAAAATGCAACTGAAGGAGTTGTTGGACCTGGGACTGATACGTCCTAGAGTGTCACCGTGGGGTGCACTAGTTATCTTCATACGAAAGAAGGACGGATCATGGAGCCTTTGCATTGACTACCGTCAACTGAACAAGGCTACGATCAAGAACCAGTATCCCTTACCAAGAATTGATGATCTGTTCGATCAAATGAAGGGTGCGACGGTGTTCTCCAAGATCGATTTGCGATTAGGGTATCACTAGTTACGGATCAAGGAGGATGACATCCCTAAGACTGCCTTTAAGACAAGATTTGGACATTACGAGTTTATTGTTTTACCTTTTGGACTGACAAATTCCCCAGGGGTATTCATGAGTTTGATGAACAGGGTGTTCCGCGAGTACTTGGACAAGTTCATCCAAGTATTCATTGATGATATTTTGATCTACTCTCGGACGACGGAGGAGCATGACAAGCACTTGCGCTTGGTACTACAATGTTTACGAGAACACAAATTATATGGGAAGTTGTCCAAATGCTCTTTTTATCAATCGAGGATTCACTACTTAGGGCATGTCATCTCCGGCGAAGGTATCGTCGTGGATCCAGCCAAGCTTGAGGCTATTATTGAATGGCCTGCGCCGACGAATGTCAAAGAAGTGCGTAGTTTTATGGGATTAGAAGGATACTATCGACGGTTTGTCAAGGGTTTTTCGAAGATAGAAAATTCGATCATGGAATTGAAGAAGAAAAACAAGAAGTTTGTTTGGACAGAGAAATGAACGGAAGAATTTCGGAGGCTTAAAGAGTTGTTGACAACCGCGCCGATAATAAAGGTCCCTAACATGGACACAGACTTCTTGGTATGCACTGACGCATCCAAGGAAGGTTTAGGCGGAGTCTTGATGCAGGACAGACGAGTGATTGCTTACATTTCGAGGAAGTTGAGAAGGCATGAGGAGAACTATGTGATGCACGATTTGGAGTTATTAGCCATCGTATATGCCTTGAAGGTTTGGAGACACTACCTTGTTGGACGAAAATTTGAATTAAAGACTGATCATTGTGGACTACAACACATTTTTACGCAAAGCGACCTGAACGCGCGACAACGGTGTTGGTCGGAATTGCTTAGCGAATACGACTTCGAGATTTCTTACATAAAGGGAACAATGAAACGAGTGGCGGATGCCTTGAGTCAGAGGCCACGCATCTTTTCGGTGTTACCTCTTCAGACAAATCTACGTGAGAAGATTCTCACCTTACAGTGTGATGATGACTGGTACATAGAAGTCAAGGATTTTATCGGACAAAACACAATGATGGTACCACGATATGAGGGATATTCATTGGATAGAGATGTTTTATTGAGGTTTAGAAGTCGGATTTACGTACCACCAAACGACGAGTTGAGAATGCTGATCCTGAGCGAGGCTCATAGAGAAGTTTACATGTCTCACCCAGGAGTTACGAAGATGAGGGCAGACATTAAACCCTTATTCTTCCGGAAGGGAATGAAGGCCGACATAGTCAACTTTGTGGCTAGATGTCTAGAGTGTCAGCAGGTAAAGGCTAAACATAGACACTCGACAGGATTACTTCAACCACATGCCATTCCGGAATCGAAATGGGAATTTATTTCGATGGATTTTATTGTTGGATTGCCACTGACGGCAAGGAGACACGACTCGATTTTTGTATTAGTAGACACTCTGACGAAGAGTGCTCACTTTATTCCTGTGCGTACGACGTATTAAGCACCTGACATAGTGAGAGTTTTCATCAGTGATATTGTGAAGCTGCATGCCATGCCTAAGAGGATTATATCTGATCGAGGATCGGTGTTTACTGGACGATTTTGGACGAGTTTCCAAGAGGCCTTGGGAACTCAAATTAACTTTAGTACTGCGTATCACCCAGAGACGGATGGGAAGATAGAACAAACGAACCAAACCTTGGAAGACATGTTGCACATGTACGTAATGGACCAACAAAAACATTGGTAGGAATTATTGCCTCTAGTAGAGTTCGCTTATAACAACAGTTACCAGAGCACCCTTAAGATGGTGCCTTTTGAGTTCCTTTATGGGAGACCGTGTCAGACGCCCTTGAGTTGGGATTGGCTTGAGGATAGGATCCTGGTGGGACCAGAAGCAATCGAAGAAATGGAAGAGCAAATGAAAACCATAAGACAAAGGATTAAAGAAGCGCAGGATCAATAGAAGAGTTATGCCGATGCGCACCGAGCTGACCGTAGTTACGAGGTCGGCGATCGAGTCTTCTTGCAGGTTAAACCTCATAAGAGTTCAATCAAGTTTGGAAAGGGAGATAAACTCTCTCCTAGGTTTGTGGGACCTTTCGGGATTGTGGAGAGAAAGGGGCTCGTGGCCTATCGACTAGCCTTGCCTGATTATTTGATGTGTATGCACGATGTTTTTCATGTATCTATTTTGAGACATTATGTTAGTGATCCTACACACGTGATTGACATGAGTTCCTTGCAGGTATTGGATGAGGGAGTTCTCACGGCTGAGCCGGTCCACATCTTAGATCATCACATTTGACAGTTACAACGTCGAATGGTAGATCAGGTCAAGGTCCAGTGGGACAGTTATAGTCCGCACTCGGTGACCTGGGAGGACGCATATGATATGCGTCAATAGCTTCCATTTTTGTTTGATAGATAGAATTATTATACTGTGATACTTTTATTTTTGCATTTATACTAAGAAACTTCGGGACAAAGTTTAGACCAAGAGGGGTTGTATGTAACATCCCGCTCTGGCGCACTGATAAAACTTATTATTTGAGGACACTTGCTCGCAAGTGATCTGGAATTTTATGATGTTATACCATTTATACTTGATTATGATGCGATTGGCAGATGTCATGATGTGTTACTATTTGATGTAGACAGGTGCTATTGACTCAGTTTTATTGAGTGTGCAGGGTTTTTGACCTTGAGGATGCAGAGGCATCGGTAGAACCCCCTTGGACTCCGGACTGAGTCAGGGAGTGTGCTATTTGGGTTGATTTATTTACTGTGATATTTCTTTGATCTGATGATATGATGTTGACATGTTCTGACACGATTGTTGATGATGCAGGCTGACGATAGCTTGCTGACCAGACTCACATATGGAGTAAAGGGGCCACACACGTTTTCCAGAGAGGTTGAGGGAGAGGGGTCGACAACAGCCCTGCCACCGCCTACTATCACTCCTGTCGTGGCTTGAGCTGTAGGTTAACGATTACCTAGTTCGAGAGGATCCACGATGCCGTGAGGGAAGACTACGACAGTTTCTCATGATGATTCTAAGGGGGGGGCGTTATTCCTTAGAGCCCTTAGTCTCCCACAAGTTCACCTGGCGGAGTGTTGACTCCAGGGGTTATAGATGTCTACCAATTAGTCCAGTTGGAGAGTGGCACCCTTGGAGCATGTGGTGCATCCTGAAGGGCACGTCGCACAAAAGAAACACAAGAAGCGAGTGGCACCCTTGGAGCACGTGGTGCATCCTGAAGGGCACGTCGCGTAAAGGAAATGAATGAGGTGAGTGGCACCCTTGGAGCACATGGTGCGTCCTGAAGGGCACGTCGCATTGATGTGGATGAAGGAAACAAACCTAATTATCCCTAAGACAGTAACGCCTTAATAAATTCTTAAAAAGACACCCCTAAACTAATCGTCTTCCAGTTCAAATTCTAAACCTAAGTAAAAAACTTCTCTAAGATAAAAATTTCGTTTAACCTTAAGGAAAAAGGCCCTAAATCTAACTCTAAAAAGAGCGTAACCCTAATTCTAAATGAATAGTTCCTATGAATCTTGACCTAATCCTATACCCAAATATCTTTAGTAATAGAAATTAACCCTAATAACCATTAAAATAATTAAGCAAAACATCATTATGATATTTTAGTCTAGAGTTCGCGCCTCAATGCAGTGCAAGGAGAATAGAATTTTTAGAATGTACCTGAGCTCTAGTTCTTGGATTCATTAGCGTTAACTTCATCCAACTACAACCAATATATCAACAGATACGTTTTAGTTAACTCAGACAATAAATTTCATTGAAGGCCTCTCATTCCTTAACCGTAAACTGCAATGAGAGTTCTTTAACTTATTGAAAACATAACTCCCTTATGAACACAATAGTTTTTCAAAAATTAAACTAATTCATAAATAAACAAATACCAAAAGACATAGTTTTGATTGACATAACACATGACCATTAGTGAATAAATTGAATGCTTAAGGGATTAAACTATATTATTTAAAACTCATACATAAACTCAGATTGAACCAATAGTAATAAAATTATTTAACAAGCGGGAGTATAAAAAATATATATATGAATTTAAATATATATATATATATATATATATATATATATATAATAAAATGAAAAGATGCTTAGCGCTTTTACCTTTTTGAGTTTCCTTTTTTGTTTTTAAAGGAAAAAAAAGGGGGGCGGAACTTAAAAGAAATATGATTTAGGGTTTGAGACTGCATAAAAAGAAAGGGGGAAGGGGGAAAAAGGGAGGAGCTATTAGGTATTGTTATGCTGCCAAAATCAAGAACGGGACGGATTGCTTGTGAGGAGTTGGGGATTTCCCCAGCTGTATGAGAGTGGTAGCTCAGCCTTGGAGGCGGGCTGAGAAGCTAGGTTACTGTCTGGATTGTGTGTGGCCCCTTTGCGGCTCGGGGGGCTAAGGGGGAAGCAGAGTACCCCTAGCGTTTGGTTGGGAGGTACCGATGAGTCCTCTATGGTCGGCTCGGAGTAGGAGCGACACGGCGCACGGAAAACACTCGAAGACGGCGATGAGGCAACGATACGATCTTTAAATTGTAGTTAGAATGCATGGTAATTTTTATTATGGATTTGGACTGTGTAGTTTTTATTATTCCTCATTCTGGACTGTGTAAAAAAAAATATATATTTTACTGTTCATCATTCTTGACTGTGTAAATTCTATGATTTATTGTCCTGGCCCGTGGAAATTATTATTATTTAATGTTGCACATTCTCTGCGATTATATGATATTGAAATGGGTTAACATCGTGTCTTCTTTTTCCTTCACCTAATTTAAGGGCGTTTCCACCCGGTTTACGCTAAGAATCTTTAATGGGTTCCTGACTTTACACCCTGAAACTAATAAAGCCATCCTCCCTGCCAGTCCATGCGTTGTCTACGGTTCAGTTGTGTATATTTTAGCCTTTTCTTGACTGGGTAGAGGGGCGAATCGCGCATCCCCCAGGTCTGCTCTGTCCATTGGTGTTCTGTGTTGCTTTGTCACTGTCAACTCTAACCCAGTCTGCGATAGCATTTGATCATGTTTTTAGCTCATCCTTGCTCCTTAACCCTTCGTAGTTTCATTCCTGGGCGTGAACGTTTCTGGCGTTTACAGTTAATGCTTGTGTAATTTCGTTCTGGCCCTCGAATGAAGGGTTCTGGCATTGCGCTTTACCTAAGTGTAATCACCTTTAACCACAACCGTCTGCTTCTTTCACCTGTGCATTCGCTACCCAGACAGAAGTTTGGTTACACCCGCGCGTTGCAGCCTGGACAGAGACTCGAAAATCCCTTTGCGCATGACTGTTGGACGAAAGTTCCTTACCCTGTGCGTTTTCTGTGGGACAGAATCTTAATTACCCTGTGTTCATAATAAAATGGGTATTAATGAGGTTCGTAAGCACTATGTTTAAAAAGATGATCATTTTCAGAAAACGATTTTTATAATTTCAAGAAATGATGTTCATATTTTTAGAAAATGATTTTTATATGATGTTTATATTTCCAGAAAATGATTTTTATTTTTATTTTTAGAAAATTATTTTTATATTTTTATAATTATAGACTCATAATTAAATGTTGCTTAAACGATTTCTTTACTACAGATGTCTTGTTTTAGGGTTCGTCTTTTCTTTCCATAAAATTCTGACCTTGATTTATTCCCTGAACGTAGGTGGTTGTGGTACAGTTGGCTTGTATTATTATTAGTGGATAGTTCAGTTTTCCTTCCTAAAATCTCGATATTTCTAAATACTAGCGAGTGCAATGGACTGCAATGTAATATGAAGAAATGTTATGCTAAGATTAGTGTAGTACCATTTTTATTTCATGCTAATTCCCATGCTGCCTTATTTTCATTTAATTTCCAGCTTACTTTATTTTCATGCAAATTCAACTGTAAATAATAATAGTAGATTGTAAATGTGCTTGTCATTTAATTTCCATGCTACTTTATTTCCATGATAACTTTCAATATAAATGTATTTTAGAATGTAATGGTGATGATATGGAAAGGTTATGGTAATATAAATGAATGTTGGATTATTTTATGGTAAGTAGGAAATTTTTATTTTATTGATAACAAACAAATAAGAATATGATGATAGTGTTAGTGACATGATATTAATGTTAGTGTTAATTCAATTGCAAGGTTGTGATCTAAAATATGATGGCATGGTTATTATGGACAGGTTATTGTTATTGCAACGTAAAGCCCAAGTATTGTTAGCGTTAGCTAGAAGGGAATGAAATTTAATGTTATTTTAATTGCAAGGTATTTATAAATGACATTGTTATTATGGATGTTTTTCTTTAATWATATTATAATCAATAATMTTGTAATMGTTAAKCATATTACCCTTGCATCGAACYTYTACTYWTACCTTAAGATTTTACTAAWGCARCAAATTAGYGGCTAGTTGGATGAATTTAGAAGTAGASGGCAGATTGAGAATTATTTTATGACARYCATAAAGGAWGMAACCATTTACTTATGTAGTTAGTATTCAATAATAGCAAGCTATTTAATTCAGTTAATGTTTAATTAAGGTTTTTACAAAGCAATGGAAGTTGATATAATGGAATGGAATGGAATGAAATGATAGTGAATGTTAATGGAGGGTACTGGAATGTAATGGGAGGTCAATATGAGGTAAGGTAATTATTAATGCGATGTTGTGCAAGGTCTTATGTTAATACTAATATTCTAGGGGATGTACATGATCATGTGGTCATCATTATGGTATTGATATCGCAGATTATTTGTATGTGTTATGTTTTAATTAATGATTGATTGATCAAATAGCACACCTAGAAATAAAAAGGAATTGTGCCTCGAGTTGGTTATTGTTGGATAGTTTACATATATCGGACACCTTGCGCGCTTGTAATTTGTCTTGGATTGAAGAAATGTTTGAATGTTTAGATTTTTGGTTGCGCGCCATGCACAATGTTGGATTTGATTTTTAATTCTCGCCCACAATTGAAGGGTTATGTTACTGTATTGTTATGTGGGTTACCTTGGGTTGGTCTGATGATGGTCCTTAGATTAGTGGGATTGGATGCCTGTGTCAGGAGGGATGTAGACACCTCCATGTAGCTTAGTATATATGTCTGTATGTATTTCCTGTGTAAGAATCCAGTGTCGTATCAAGAGTCTCTGGCCCTTTAAAGGCATGGTTTCCACTCTTGCGACACGCCTGACGGAGATTACTATTTTCTGCCTGAGCAGTCGGCCAGGAGCCTATCTAACCTTCTCTCTCTCTGGAGCAGAGAACTAAGATTAAACGCCTTGCTTTCCTGTGCAGAAATAGTAAGATCTACTACCATGGATTCTTCCTTCTATGTTCGTATTGTGCCTACCCCAGTATGTCATTAAATGTTTACGTTGTGCGCCTTATATCTTTGGTCGTTTATTGTTGCGGTCACTTGTTGTGCGCCTTATGTCTGTGGTCGTTCATTGCTTCCAGCTACTTGTTGTGCGTCTTGTCTTCTGGTGGTGATCATCGTGGTTGTGTCTTGTTGTTTTCCGTGTGGTGACGTAGAGTCAAGTGTGTCTGTTTCCTTTCTACATGCGTGCACACACATTTAAACCAAAAAAAAAATTGCACCTGTTATCAGAGTTGTTGTCGTAATGAGGAGGGTCGTTACAATCTCATGGAAAACTCTTATCAAGTTGTATGGGCTAATGGATCTAGCGAAAGGACAATGAAAAGGTAAGGGTTTTGACGTGTTTTTAAAGTAGGCTTTATACTAGTAAAAGTTCACAATCCTCATGAAATGATACAATTGCATTTTTGGTAGACAAGCATCAATTTTTTTAACAAAGTATGAATCATAGACTATGGGAAAAACCTTTTTTTGTATTCTTACATTGACCAATACAACTATAACATATTTTTAGTACAAAATCTTAACGGGATATATAAAAACAAGATGACCTATTGATGACTATCTAATCTGCTAGAAAGAAATAACTGAATATTGTAAGTTGAGACAGAACAGTAATTGAACATCAAATGTTAACTAAGTATAAGGAACAACAAATGTTAATGAAGTGAAATAAACATCAAATTCTAATTTAATGGGAAGGAACAACATTTTCTAATTTAATTGAAAGGAACAACGCATGTGAAAATGAGAGGAATCGTCAAGTAGTAAACTACATCAATTGGAATATGGAATAGCAATTGACAACATTCAAAGGAAATAATATATCTTCTACAATCAAACAGTATCAAAACATTAACATGCTTATGCATTATCGTAACAATGATAAAAAGGATTTAAAGTTCAAAACAAAAATCGAATTGATAAAATACAGATTAAGACAGTAAATCCTCTAGATTGGGCCCTCGGTCCTCAGAAGAATTGCTACTAGGAACTCAGTATACGAAAATGATGGAAACATTCAAAATATTTATTAATTCCATAACTGAGACAACATTTACAGAGACTGTTTGAGCAGAGTAATTCTAAATTATGAACGCTTAGATACAATTATTCGATTATTCTTTCCAGGATTCACTACTCTTTATATATTACAAAATATGGGTAAATAAAGCTATCACGACGATCCTCACGATCGCTGTTACTATTTTTGAAGTTTACAAAATAGATAACTAATATCTCTTTAAACTTCTTTATGTTCCATATCTTTAGCCTCCAATAGCTTGTGCATCTTTGAAATCTCTTCTACTATCACGAGTTTACCAAGATTTACCCATTCCTGTAACAAAATAAAAAAATTCCAACCATATTTTAAAATTTATGAACTTCAACTCAATGATAGTTCTAGAAAACATTTTAGTCATTTCCTATCCTATTTTATTCCTAAGTAACAAAAAAAGTCAGTCAAGATGATGTCATAAATCATGGAAATGAGGAGAATATCTGTACATTTTCATAACCCAACATACCCCCCAGCTAACCTTCTTGCATGTCCTCATGCAAGCTAAGTTCTTACATGCAAAGAAATGATGTTGTAAGGAGGAAAAGTTGGTTCACCAGGTGCCCTGAACCCATTCTTTCTTCTGAGTTCGCCAAAATAAATGTCTTCCCTCTTTTTATTAATTTGATCATCTCTATGGTAATCCTCTAGAGGAAACCAAATAAGAGGAGGATTATATCTACACCCAATCCAGGAAGGTCCTTCCTCCTGGATCATTATGGCATATATTTCTATTCAGAAGGTGGCTGCAAAGAATTTCTTGAAACCAAAGGGCTCTCTAACCCTTACTTCAACTGGGGAGACATCCCATCTTAACTTGGAGCCAACAAGAACTTCTTCTTTGAGTTCCCTAAAATATGCTATGCCTGATCGTATAACCTGTTGATGAATAGGACCTAAAGATATTTTCACTCCTTCCCTTTTCATGCATTTCCTATATCGCATGATAGCTAGAAAATACTTTGGTGGCTCCCGCTTGACCTAGAGATCTAACCCATTTTCTCTCTTCATGAAATTTTTGTGGGTCTTAGCCCAGCTGACTTGATTTTTAGTGAAGTATAGGAATGCTTGCAATTGGATGTCCCCAATAAAGGGACCAGGATTATCTCTGTTGTTGTCTTCCAAAATGAAATTATGGAAGTACAATTCACACAAGAAATATTGTACTTTCTCCTCCTACTCCCTAAAAAAAGACACAAACTCAGAGATAATGGTGAATTTAATCGTTTTACCTGCTTGAATAGATTTCACCCTCAATAACAGGTAGAATTCTAATAAAAACAAATTATAATTGGTAGCAGGATCTCTACAATCTATTGCATCAGGGTTGATATCACAAATCGCTTTGATTTGCTCCAAAGTTGTTTCCAGTTGACCTTGTACCTTCTTTGTCTTCCCTTGAGACTTAGTCAGTTCAACATATGTCTCATTTTCCATGGATGGCATGGTTTTGAGTTGTTTAACAACTCTTTGGTACTCTATCATGGTCACCATTTCATCTCTAGTCTAGGTCAAGGACTGATGGGCTTGTACCAGTTCTGCTTCTAGTATTTCAATGATGGCACTCTGGTCCTGAAACTGAGATACCTCTTAAGTCTGACAGGTTGTTTCATTCATTACTGGAATTAATGTTTGGGTTTCTACATCTGTGGTCTCTAGAGGAGTGGGAATTACTTCCTTAGGTTGAGAATTTGTTCCTCCTAGAATTTTTGGTTGAGCCTCTGTTTCATATGCTCCCAAAAGAATTTCCTCTTCATTTTGATTAGCTACCCCTTCTACTGTTGTAGTCTCAGTCTAAATTTCCATTTCTACTGTTTCTTCAAGGATATGCAGCTATGTATGTGTTCCTACAAAACTCATTTGGACTTCCCTCCTAAGAAGAGGGTTCCTTCCCTATGCTCTATGTCTTTTGGTCTTCTTTCTTTCATGGATCTTATCGGCTTGATCTAGTTGTTTTTTTAATTCCTTGATAATTTACTTAAGCTTGCCAAATTTCTTCTTTAGCACTTTAATATTTTTATCCCTTCTCTTCAACAACTTGTTCTCGTGTTTTAAATTTCTAATTATGTTGTGTCTTTTGCCTGATATCTGTTTCTGTGAGCTGTCAGGATTTTCATCACCTTGATATTTCAATAGTGGCTCTTCTTCTTTCCCTACCAGGGTATTTACCTCAGTATGAGGTTCTATTTGTGTTGTATCATCTGAGAGTGACATCTCAGTGTCAGGGAAATCTTTAGCCGGGTTCGAAGCAGAGGTTGGCGCCTAGTTTTCTTCTGGCCTGTTTGTCTCTCTACTAATTGAGGTCCCTAAACTCTCTAAAACATGAGCTATATCTACCTCATATATTTTCAAAAATTGTTTTGTGAGGTGTCCCAATGTGGGTTGGGTATCTTCCTGACAGTTTCCATGTGGTGTTTGTTTTGTCTTCTCAATTCCATGAACATCTCCCTGTAAGGGATGCTCTATTATGTCCTAAATTTCTTTAGGTTGTTCGATTGTATCCTGAATTTCTTCAGGCTATTATGTTGTATCCTGAATTTCTTCATGACGTCTTATCCGTCTCCTTGTTCTTTTTCCTTCAATGGGAGCTTTAGGAGCAGCAATTTCTCTTTTTCTCTTCCTCATTGATGCCTTTGCTTGTGATATCTGAGTCTCTGCAAATTGGATGGGGTCTGCCTCGACTTCAGGTTGAGGAGGCAGAGTTTCCATTTGGGCAGTAGGTTCCCCTTCTGTGCTACTTCAATTCCCTGGGTTGGGTCTTCATGCTGTAATTCAGGTTGCTCTAATAGTATGGGACTATTGGCCTCAATAAGATCCCCCCATGTCATTTGAGTTTTAATTAGGGTCTTATTTACTATTAGTTTTACCAATCCATGGTGGTTGATGACAGTAACAGGATCTTTTGCCTTCTGTGTTCTTATAGTGACCTCATGTAACATAGAATTTAGGAAAAATGGTAAATTGATTACTAACCGTTGTTCGAGCGTAGCTAGTAGTTTGAGGTGGAGTGGGAAGATCACATCATATCTTCCGTCGCAGGTGATATACCTTTGTATGAATAATTCCAGTTCTTTCTAGGGTTCATTTTGAGTGTTGGGGTTAAGTCCCTTTCCCTTTTTATCCAATTCCTCTCCAGGGTCTACGAAGGATTCTACAGCTTCTTTAAGCTTTGTATATATTCTAGACCATTGTATTCTTGTGTTAGAAAGGCATGTAACCTCTTCTACGATTTCCTGAGTGACTGGTATCCGTATATCTTGAACCATGGAGATTTCTCCCTGCAATTTCTGAAAGAATTCTATCGTGATGTTTGTATCGTATCCCTGCAACTGATTGAAGTACTCCATCCACCCCAAACAGTGTAGGATTTCTCTTGCATGCTCAGTTACCTGTAAGAGTGTTGGTTCCCATCGCACACTTCAGCCTCCCATAATTTTGTAAGTAGGTGAGGACCACTAACGTTCCTTGTTGCAGCTCAACTCAACCAGATTTTTGAAAAAAATAGACATAGAAAATATAGAACGACATTGTGTGTATATATATAAATGTGCATTTTCGTAATTACTGCATTCATTGAAATGTATCAGTAAATGTGTTGGGCATCTACCCCCCATAACTGGAAAGGTTGACCTTGACCATCAAACATACGAGTGTAATAATGGCAGGGAGTTACTGTGAGGTGTGATTGTTATGTCGTCGTCGCCACTGGAAAAGACAATCATTAATAAATTTGAAAAAAGCACTTTAATGGTACGAACGATAATCATCACTTTGTGTGGGAAATTCGAATTATTGTACCCATGGTACAAACCATTTAAGGAAAAGGATTTCGAATGATTTTAAATTTGTTCACAAGTTAAAATTTTCCACAAATCATAACATTGTTACTCTCCCCTTTTTTTATTAGATATATATGGAATGATAGCCTCAATGTTTAGAAAAGGAAATCTAAAATCACACTAAAACTTGGCATATTTAAGGTATACTAAGATACCACAGGTAGAGCCACTTCTGCTAGTAGGCATCCATAGCCTCGACATGGTTTCCTTTTAACCCATAGATGATCCTGTATCCTTAATAAATGGTTTGAATAGTCTTTTCCAAAGAAGACCATTATCCTATTTTGGTAGCCAGATGATGATAATTCCACTCACTAGATTGTAACCGAAGTGAACAAGTCGACTCGTGATGATATATCTCATCCTTTGACAAAAAAATGACAAAGGCCACATGTCTAACTTATACCCTTATACAAGAGATCAACAATCATAACAACAATCCTTCTTTTTAAAAGGAACAACAAAGGAGCCACAATAAGAAAAAAAAATCGTGAAAGGAACAACAATCATTCTTTTTAAAAGGAACAACAAAGAATCCACAATAAGAAAAAAATCGTGAAAGGAACAACAATCGTTCTTTTTAAAAGGAACGACAATGGTTTGCAAAGGAAACAGTGATCGTACGAAGGTAACAACAGCCGTTCTTTTCAAAGGAATGACAATTGTTTCGTTTTGAGTGAACAATATTATGTACAAAGGGAACAATAGTCGTTCTTTTCAAGCGAACAACAATTGTTTCGTTTTGAGTGAACAACAGTGATGTTCACCCATCTAATTAAATGATTAAAACTCCCACATGCATTTTTGTTCAGTGAATCTATAATTGATTAGTCATCAACTAAATTCATTCAATTACTATGGGTAAGTTTATGCAATAATCAAAGTATTAGATGGTCTATAAGCATATTCATTTTCTTCTAAAAACAAGGGTTATATTTGTTGAGTTTTTGCAACACGGGATAAAGGTAAAGAACATTAAAGAGTGTTTAATTATATTCATTATAGTCATATTTTTTGGTTTTTATTTTCTCAAATGAATTTCCTAAAAAAAAGAAGAGCTAAAAACTCAATCAAATCTATAAAAAAAACTATATACAATATATATAGTAAAAAAAATTCATCATTTATGGATTTGAGGCTGTTGGGTTACCTTCCCAACCAACCAAAATGTGAACAGTAGGATCCTTACTTCTTGGCAGAAGGATTCTTTTGAAGGCGGTTGATGGTAAAGTCGTAATTGGTGTCCATTGACCAAAAAGGGAGACCTAGACCCATCGATGGTAATTAAAGTGACATTGCCATTATCATGAATTTCATTAATTTCATATGGTCCCAGCCACCTTGTCTGTAATTTTCCAAGAAAATCCTAAAATCTGGAATCATAGAGGAGTGCCCAATCACCTTTCTAGAAGGATTTATTCTTGATCTATAGATTTTTGTTTTAAAACTTAAAGGAAGCATGCCAATATTGACGATAGTTTGTTGCAACACAAGAATTTTTTTTTTAACAAGCGTGGCAATAGAGATGAAATTTCATCGCACTTTTCCACGGTTTTGCATCACACATATAGAATTTGCGTCATAAGTTTTGTCTATGTCAAACATTTTCGTCGCTATTGCCACGCTTTTTCGTCGCAACTTTTCACAGTTTTGTGTCGCATGTATGGCATCTATGTCATAATATGTTGGTAATGTTTTTACCTTGGCACGGTTTGTCGTCCCTATTGTGACGAATTGTTGTCACAATTATCACGCTTTATAATGCAAACCTATCTTGATGGTGATGACATGTGGAGGGTTAATTTCGTTGTTGTTTCCACGAACACATGGTTCGTGGATACAACGACGAAAAATAGTCTTTTCTTTCGTGGAAGGTGGGACGGATATGTGTGGCAATAGCAATGAAAAACCTTGGCAAATTTGGTCATATGTATTAGTGATTGTACTAATTAAATTTGGTTTCTCACCCTTACACACACACACACACACACACACACACACACATATGAACTTTGTTTCTTAGGTATTATTTTTTCATCTTGCTATTTTTCCTTCTTATTCTCAAAAATTACATTGTCATACAAAACTTATTCTTCCTTTTTCTTTCTATATGCTATTTCAGATAGTCAACTTTGAAAACCATGGAAAAACCACCTACAACATGTCTAGACCCAAATAAACGCTATACAGTTTGCACACGCCATCTTTTGGATGACTTGCATCTACATAGAAGACAATTTCAAATCAAAGTTATCCATCCTGGAAGTGGTAATATTTCCAGACCAACAATAAAAGAGGAACTTGCACACAAATGCAATGTTTCAGATAGACAAACACTATTTATCTCTGGCTTCACAACAAATTATCCATTCTCTACAGGTTTTGGACTAATCTATGACAGCGTAACGGACGCATTGAAACATGAATCAAAACAACCTTTAGCTCAAAATGGTCTTAAAGCTTGTCATGACAAGAATATCAAAGAGTGCAAAACTAGAGCTAAAAAAATATGTGGGCTTAAGAAACACAACTAGCTACTCATCTTTTTCTATTTGTATATTTTTCTCTAAGATATGTATATCATGTTAGTATCAAATATGAAATATATAACTACTCATATTTTTCTATTTGTATAGTTTTCTCCAAGATATGTATATCATGGTAGTATCAAATATGAAATATTTTTCTTTCCCTACCATGCTTTATTTAGATTAATATGTATATCATGGTTGTATCAAATATGAAATATCTAGCTACTCATCTTTTTCTATTTGTATAGTTTTCTATGAAATATTTTTCTTTCCATACCATGCTTTCTTTAGACTATTTCCATACATGGGGGTATACTTTTTTTATTAATTTAACATGTTAAGCACTTCTTCACTTCTACCACTCTTTATTCTTTTTAAACTAATATGTATTTTATATGTGCTACCTTCATATTTAATTGAAAATAATATGTATTTTATATGTGCTACCTTCATATTTAAATACATTCTACTTAATGAAAATTTGTGAAATATGCATTTTGGTTTTAGTATAACTACTCTCCTAGATTACAATAAAATAATTCAATAAATATTGCACTCTCATACTATTACAAACTATTAACTCACAATAATTTTAAAACAAACAAAAAAATTCATTTTAATACAAATACACAAATACAATTTCCAACAAATTTATTAATGTGGATGCCTATTGAAATCTTACTTACATATTAAACATACAATAAACCAAATTATGATATATGTTATTCACAAACTAAACAATTTCTAAGCTATTCCATTCATATATTTACACCATCAAGCTACTTTATAAATTAACAAAGCTTATAGATGTACCTTTTTTCCCACATGTTCTATAATGACAATCATAGATACAATATATTCCTTTCATAGATCACATTCATATCCATGTATCTAATTGTACTAATAACTTCATGTGGACATGTTCTCTGTAGGCACCTTTTATTCCATGTGTTGTATAATGATAATCATAGATACAATATATTCCTTTCATAGCTCACATTCATATCCATATATCTAATTGTACTAATATATTCATTTGGACATGTTCTCTGTAGGAAAGCATATATTTTCATCATATACCCCTTTCAACAAAAACACATTCCAAGACAATGTCTTTTATCTTAACAGACAAGGCTGTAACAAAAATCCAAAATGGTGAAGAAGAATTCATTCCTATCCTACAGGTTCTAGACTTCAAAAAAAGTGCAGCAAAAAGATATATTGTACTCCTCTCTGATGGAAGTGATACTATACAAAGCATACTTTCTTCAAGCCTTGGGGATTATTTCACGTCAGGAAAAATTGAAAATGGCTCAGTGGTTCAACTTAACAACTTCACTTGTAGATCTACCCAACACAACAAGTATGAATTCTCACATACAATATTTTTACATGCTTTTCATTAATTAATGTTTTTGCAATACCTTATTGATACCTACCATAATTTCTTCCATTTTGCAGGTTGGTTATAGTTACTGATATTCTGGTTCTCTCTCCAAAAGTTGATATACTTGGCGACCCACAACAACACACAAATGTACGTCATTCTACCATGTAGACATTACAAATAAATGTCATGCCTCAAAAAATAATCCCTATCAACTCTTTGAATGCATACATGCATTCATGGACCATCAAAGCTAGAATCATTTCAAAGCATGATATATGTAATTTCACAAATTCCAAGGGAGTTGGTCAAGTATTTAGCTTTGATGTACTTGACAATGAAAATACCAAGATCCGCATTACTTTCTTTAATACACAGGAATTGCATTCCCACTCTTCAATACAAATTGGTAAATTTTACCTAATCCTAGAGGGTTGATCAAACCTATAAACAAAGAATACAACCTTTTAGAAAACGAATGGGAAATCACTCTAGATAATACCTCACTTATAGAGCCCTCCAATGAGGATGACTATTTAATTGCAAACCAAAACTTCATGTTTACTCATATCAATGAGCTATCAACTTTACCTACTAACTTTGTTGTTGATATCCTTGGTCTTGCTATATCTATTAGTCAAGAAACCACCATATTAAGGAAGAATGGAACTGAGACCCAAAAGAGAACCCTTGAATTGAAGGACATGTCAGGTTGTAGTGTTGACGTTGCATTATGGGGAGTGTTTTGTAATAAAGATGGCCTCCAACAAAATCCAACTTTCAATTTATTTCCAATGATTTCTATAAAGGCTGGAAGAATAAGCGAATTCAATTAGAGATCGATTAGTACAACTTTCACATCTTAGTTTTCCATCAATCTTGACATCAAAGAATCTCATGATTTAAAAACTTGGTTTGAGAAAGAAGGCACAACCCTTAAATCTCACTCCTTATCTACACATGGTGCCTTTGGTGGTCACCCCTCTATTCAGAAGACAGTCGTTGACATTGAAAAGGAAGGGCTTGGTCGAGATCATCAACATCCAGATTACAATTTGGTCGAGGCGAGTATCACTTCTATAAAAAGAGATGATTGTTTGTACATTGCTTTTCCTCTCCTTTTTAATAATCGCCAATACAACAAAAAAGTTACTACAACTGAAGAGGGATAGTGGCATTGTCAGAGATGCAACCAAACTATTTCTGAATGTGATTACAGGTAGATGTTTCACTGCACAATAGAGGACCATACAGGAACAACCAATGTTATTGCATTCCAAGAAGTAGCAGAAACGCTTATTGGAATCCCTACTAGGCAATTATATGCACTCACTTATAGAGCTTTTTTGCAACTTGTTCTGTAATAAATACATCTTCAAATTGTTGATACATGAAGACACATTTGGAAATAACAAATAAGTACAGTCCATTGTTATTGCATCGGACAAAGTCAAGACCAAACTAGAGGGGAAGAAAAAATGACACTAGCTAAAACTCTTCATACAAAGTAAACAATGTTATTATGTATTTATTCCTGCAATGACTTAACATAGTACCTTTCTTTTTTTGATACAACATATGTATGCCAACACTCTCTATATTGTATATTTTTTGTACACATGTTTTTCATTCTGACAATACTTGCAATACTACCTTATTTTACTATATACATCCCATGTGCGGCATCAACGTTGGTAACTTGTATCTTTCATATATATATATATATATATATATATATAGTTTCAACAAATTTTACAAGTGAAAACTATAAATTGTCTTCTATTAAAAATCATAACAATTTCATGAAAATCAATAGTTATAGTATGTTCTTAAAATTGGTTTTTAAAGTATATTCTTGTTTCTATATACTATGTTTTTTTTTCAATAATCAAGGGTTACATATTATTCTTACACTTTCTTAAAATTGTAAATTACTATTCCTATCATTGTATACTAATAGTATTATATATTATGTTTGTATACGCCTCTTTTGTTTCTTTAATTCATGTATATATATTCATTTATTTATGTTACATTTATCATTTGTACTTTCACTTAACTCATTATACTATTTGTTTTGTTAATATATATTCTACTTATAAATTTATTTATTTCAAAATACGCTTTTTCAAATATTCAATATACCTTTCAAAGAAATGTTGATATGTATTATAAATCAATGGTTATGTTTGTACAGAAACATGATCAACTCACAATTCAAAGTATCGAACAACTCAAAGATACATCACCTCATTTGGATAAATATCATAAGCTCCACAGTGGCCACCTCCAAGAATGTGCACCAATTGACCAACATAGCCATCAACTCATTCCATTACTAAATATGTTCCCTACATTTTTAACTCATCTAAAACAATTCCAATTTCAACCAACAAACATCATTATGAAACCACACACCATTCCATCAACTTCAACAATAAATCCATGTTTACCATCTCTACAAGAAAAAAAATGATGACACCCTCCCTTTCTCCAAGAACTCCCATACATTTTCCAACCTTACATTCAATGTAACCAACAAAAACAATAGTCTTGCATCTACCCCAGCCGCCCTAAAACACGAGAGGTGTCGCAAACAATATGCATGTCACAAAGATGAATTAAATAAACATAGTGTTAGCGTCGGAAGTCACTCCTGGATTGCTTGAAGGAGCAGAGCCCGACAACTATCAGTTTAATGTCACGAATTGTTTATAAAGGGGTGATCGAATGGAGATAAAGACTCGGGGAATATCACTCTAACTCAGGGACTGGGTCTGATACATAAGTGACAAAGGAGGTATCGACCTAACTTCAGCCAATGGGTTGATTTGAAGGTGACCAGGTGGAAGACTTAGTAAGAAAAGTGAACAAACAGCTTTGGGAAATAGGCGTTTGACAGTTCACAGAAGAAAGACTCTGAATGCAAGATCTTCTTGGTTTAGGGTCTCAAGAAGCTGGAAGGGGAATTGACTGGACCCTCCAATTCCATGTCACTCAGCGCTGATAAAATCACAAGAACTGATGAGAGACAGTGCAACTATTACAGTGATCCATGACAACATCATCCTACAATAGCTACAGCTCGACCGGATCCTCCAATTCCGAGTTGCTCTAACACAGTGTAAACAAAGACATGAAAGAAACTGGCATTCATAAGGCAAGAAGTCTCAAAAGTGCATACATCATTAGATTAATAGTTCTTCATTAAAACTTTACAACCGGGAGCTCTGCTCAACCATCTATGCTTACAAAATACAAAGACTGAGTCTATATACTCAGGAAAATTTGCCTCACGGAGGCACGTCCAGTCACCCAAAGCTTGGTGTCTCTTCAGTCAAACTCGTACCAATGTATTCTTTTAAGAACCATCTTAACTAAGCATGGCTCTTGTAAGGAGAGTAGTTGAGCCATTAAGTGCTGGGCTAGCGTGCACAGACTTTTTTGTTGAGTTGAGGACTCCGGTATGGATTCTCTGGGAAAATCGATACACAGGACGTCCCCGGGAAGACGGCTTGCCAGAACCTCCATTCCCTCACTTAATGAATGAGAGGAAATCTCAACCACCCGCGCCTGTCGTCATTTAATCCAGGCGAGAAACAGTAAGGAGATCAGATCCGATGGCGCCTGGAGGTCACGATGATCCCCTATGCAACTGAACTCGGCACCTCGGGCCTTCTTTATGCAACCCCTTCCTCTCCCCAAGTGACCATGGGCTATGACCATATGCTTTCGGTGCTCGCGAATATGAAATGGCTAACCTTTGCTGATTGAAATCACGATGAGAGATATGCCGAGAAGGCTTAATCTGGCACCGCGTGTCCTTATAGATCCGACGGTTCTTACTTCTCCTAGTGATGTCGTGGACCCGAGCCCAAGATTCTCCCGGCACCTCGCACCTTGGAAAATAATGGAGCTGCTTTTTGCGTGTTGGAGTCGTGATGGGCGAAGCACCGAGATGGCTCTACTTGCTACTAGGTGTCCCTTCTGGATGGACGTCTGAGATCTTCTCAGCAAGACTGTGGGCCCAAGTCTCGGATGCCCTCGGCACTTCACGTCTCGCGGCTGGGAGGAGGTTGTTCCTCATTCTTCAAAGTCATGAAGGGCGAGGAGGTGAGGGGCCCAATCGCGCGCCAGGTGTCCTCTTCAGATGGACGGCTGAGATCTTCTCGGAAATGCTATGGGCCTAAGTCCCCAATGCCTTCGATACCTCGCATCTCACGGCTGGGAGGAGCTAGACCTTCTGTTTCAAAGTCGCGATGGGTGAAAAGGCGAGGAGCCTAATCGTGCACCACATCTCCCTCTGGATGGATGGCTGAGATCTTCTCGGCAATGTTGTGGGCCCGAGTCCCGGATGCCCTCGGCACCTCGCGTCTCGCGGCTGGGAGGAGCTAGACATTCTGTTTCAAATTCGCGATGGGCGAAAAGGCGAGGAGCCTAATCGCGCACCACATGTCCCTCTGGATGGACGACTGAGATATTCTCGGCAAGACTGTGGGCCCTAGTCCCGGACGCTCTCATAATTTCGTGCATCGGGGAAAGATGGAGCTGCTTCTTGCATTTCGAAGTTTTGATGGGCGAAGGGGCGAGAGAACTTAATCATGCATCACGTACCCCTCTTTTGATCGGACGGCCTGGAACACTTCCGACGATACTGTGGGCCCATCATTAAAAGTGCTTTTCATTTCGCGATTCGTGAGTCGGAGACCCTTGGTTCCTCTTCTTCAACTCTAGCTTCCCGAGACAACGATATGGGCAGGGCTCCCTTTCTGGTCAATGCTCTCCATATGTAACCATTGGCTAGGGCCCAAGTACTAGCGCCTCTTGCTACTCGTGACCTCGCGAGTTGGAGTATCAAACTTTGGCATTCTCCCTTCGCGAAGTCCCGAGATGCGATGGTCAGCGACGGTTGACCTCCGTCGGACACTTTTCGTAACTTGCCATCTCGCACAACTAAAAGGATATGGTCCGTCCTACGAACTCACGAACCTCGAGCTCACGAAATATCACTGCGCTTGAACTGTTTGTAATCAACGACCCTCGTAACTTCGCGAGCGCCTCCTGAAGGATTTCAACCGTCGACCTCCTTAAAACTTTTATCGCTATACTTGACGTGACTCGGTCAATCTGCAATTACCCATCAATCGTTGTTCTTCTCTGTCGCTGAATCCTTTCCATTGAGGAATAAAATTCCCACTCACTTGATTTTAAGTCTGAAAAAGGACTTCTTTTATACGCTTCACTTGGGCGCTGCTCGAGAAACCTGCAGACCTGTGTATCCCGATGCCGAAGACGAGTAATGTTGCTAACATTAGGCTCCATGGGGGAATAGAGTCATCCCTGTGATGCTCTAAGGAATCGTTTTGCAGTTCCAGTGCCTTTCTGTTGGGCTATGGAGTCGTTTACTAAGCAGAAACAATAAAAGTAAAAGCAAAGAATAGAAAGGAAAATATTTACAAAACATAGGAGCCACTGAAGGCTCGGCCAAAACATTTTTTAAGAAAATGCCCATTTACTGGGCTGCTGAAAACTTCTTCCCCTTCAAAATCTTGTAGCCGATATGTGTTATTTGAGAAGACTTCAGAGATTCTAAAAGGCCCGATCCACAGGGATTCAAATTTACCGTGCTTGCCCCTGTCCTGCCTGGGTGCATCCCATTTGAGCACCAGGTCACCCTGCTCGAATTCTTTCTTTTTTCTCTTCCTATCAAAAGCCTGCTTGATCTTCTGTTGATGATTATAGGCCCTGTCCATGACCCTTTCTCTGATCTGTTGCACTTCCACCATCTGATGAATCCTTCTGACCATATGGTCAGGCTCTCCTTCGAGGTCCTAGAGGAAATTCTCCACAGCTAAAGCGAGATGAGTGGGGGAAACAACCTCTGTTCCATAAACAAGTTGGAAAGGCAAGATGTCGAGGGACCTTTTCATTGTCACCCAATCAGCCCATAGAGAAAATTTAAGCTTTGAATCCCAGGCCCTTTTATTGTCTTCCAATAATTTCTTGATGAGCTTGATTAGGATTTTATTGGAAGATTCTGCCAGTCCATTTCCCTGAGGATAATAGGGGGTAGAATGAATCAGAGAAATCTGAAACTGTTCACAGAACTTGACCAGAGGCTCAGACCTGAAGGGGGCGGCATTGTCAGTGACAATCCTGCTATGGCAGCCAAATCTGGCTATGATGTCTTCCAGGAAGCTGATAATTACTTTGTGTGATGCGCTTCTGGTGCGGACAACTTCTATCCATTTCGTGAAATAATCCATCGCAGTCAGGATCCATCTGTGCTGGCCACTTGAGGGAGGATGAATTTCTCCAATGAAGTTCAATCCCCACCGCTGAAAGGGTGTTGAAACCACTATAGGCTTTAATGGCAGAGATTTGAGCTGCTTCTTTCCTGAGAAATTCTGGCATTTGACGCAAGCTATGATTTCTCTGCAGACATCAGGGAATAAGATGGGCCAGTAATACCCAGCTCAGAGGATCTTATGGGCTGTGGCCTTCTAGAAATGATGACCTCTGCAAAGACTTCTATGGAAATCAAGTATAACCTTATGGGCTTCTTGTGGGCCCAGACATCTTAAAAATACCCCTAGAGGGTCTTTCCAGTATAGGACTTGGTCAATGAGGCAATATCTGATCGCCTTGAGCTTTAAAGCTCTCGCCTTGCTTTTCTCCATTCCATCAGGAGGCCTCAATTCTTGCAGAAATTACAAGATATCCTTGTACCAGGGGCACGCTGCTAGTGATAGGGCACCTTGAGAATCCTTGTCGGATGACTCAGCTTGCTCATTAATGAAGTTAATCCCCAAGGCTTTGCAATTGGTTTCAACCAACAACTTGGCCAAACCTTGCCCCTTTATTAACTTGGTGGGCTTGATTACCAGATCAAACTCTAGGATCTTGGTGATCCATTTACCTCTCCTTCCATCTATGTCAGGCTGTATGATAATGTCCTTCACATAGGCCGAAGGAACATATGCAGTGATCCTCGAGTGCAAGACATAGACTCTGAAAGCTTTAAGGGCTTTCACCAGGGCATAGGCCTACTTCTCCATGATCTCGTAATGGAGTTCAGCATCTCTCAATGCCTTGTTGTAGAAGGCAATAGGTTTCTCTTGTACTTGATCATTTTTCTGCAACAAGACTGCTGCTACTGTATCACAAGAATCAAAAGAAAAAATCAGTAAATCTTTAGAATAATCAGGACTGATTAGCACAGGTGCCTCAGTCAACGCCCTCTTTATTTTGACAAAAGATTACCTGGGTTTAGTAGTCCATTTCACTTCATTTCCCTTCCTGAGCATGGTTGTGATGTGTTTCAGCAACTAAGCAAAATTAGAGACAAACCTCCTCAGAAAATTTATCTTCCCCAGAAAGGCCTGAACTTCCTTTTTAGATCTGGGAAGTGACAGGGACTGGAGTTCTTCTACCGTGCTAGGGTCAATCCTTACTCCCTCTGCTGACACTATATGGCCTAATAGATTCCCTTCCTTCATAGCAAACAAATATTTCTTGGGGTTCAGGGATAGGCCAAACCTCCTACACTTCAGGAAAACTTCCTTCAAGTGGCAGCAGTGCTCCTTGTCTGTCCTGGAGAAGACCGTGATGTCATCTATATAGATTACTACAAAATGGTACTTTTCCCCGATGAAGGCTATGTCCATGGCTCACTGAAATGTTGCTCCTGCATTCATCAAACCGAACGACATTTTGGCATACATGAATGTGCCCCAAGGAGTGGTGAAGGTTGTTTTTTCCCTATCCTCAGGCATGATTGATATCTGATTGTAGCCAGAGAAGCCATCAATCATGGATATTCTATATGCACCAGTGACCTTCTGCAATATATGTTCCATGTTGGGTAGGGGATAATTGTCCTTCCTGGAGCTCCTATTTAGGTTCCTGAAATCAACGCAGAGTCTGATTTCTCCACTTTTCTTTCTTACGGGAACCAAATTGGCCACCCAATCGGAATATCTCAAGGGGACAATGATGTGGGCATCTAGCAGCTTCTTCACCTCTTTCTCCATGAAAGGTAGCAGCATGGGATTTATTTGTCTCAACTTCTTCTTGAATGGCTTAGCCTCTTCTTTTAGTGGGATCTTGTGCTCAATGACTGATGTGTCATACGTCTTGAGGTCTTCGTAGGTCCATGCAAACACATCAACAAACTCTCTCAGCAGCTCGGTATATTCAACCCTTTGATCCTTGGTCAAACTCCTTGATAGATTGACAAACTTAGGCTTCTCTGGTGTGCCAATGTTGCACTCAACTATGTCATCATCATCACCCGAAACTCCCCCCTTTATTTCCACATCATTCCCATAAAACAATCTTTCTAATGGGACCAGTCCCCTTGGAATGTGATTGCTAGGCAACTAAATGATGTCATGATTTTCTATTTTACTTAGCAACTCACCCCCATCAAACCTTTCCTCAGAGGCAGAGTCTTGGTTGATATGCATTTCTGATAATTCCTCGATAGTCTTCAAGAACTTTTTGATCTGGAGATCATCCTCGAACACCTTATAATGTTTGATGTTGTCAGGTATGGAGGGCCTGTATTTTACTTCTACATCATACCTCAGTTTGGGTGGCAAGGGTACTTTGAAAAGGCTTGTTGATGTAGCCAAGGAATCTGCCACTATGTTTCCTTCTCTTGGGATGAAAGAAATGTTAAATGCTGAGAAGAAACTGTCAATTAGATCCCATATCTCATTTCTGTAATTCCGGAGTCGAGGATGCTTGGCCTGATAAGTGCTTCTGATCTGCTGGACTACCAACTCGGCATCCCCGAACACTACTACCTCTTGAATTCCCATTTCCCTTGCGGCTCTTAATCCTAGGATAAGAGCTTCATACTCTTCCATATTATTGGTAGTTTCAAATTCCAGCTTATATGACAGGGATATGGTCTCCTGGGCAGGTGACACAAAAACCACCCCAACTCCAGCGCCTTCTCGGGAACAGGCTCCGTCAAAAAACATTTTCCAGATTGGGGTGATGGAGGGAGGAAATTCAGGGGAAACAATGGGTTTCTTTCTGAGTTTTAGAGGAGGCTCGGGGGTGTGGGTGAGCTGCAGTAAACTGGAGCCTAAATCAGTGTCCAAGGAAAATATGGGATGAATAGTAGGGTTGGCTTCATCACTGATTATGTAGGCCAGTTGGGCTTCCCTGTATAGTCTTCTATGCTCTCCTCCAAATACTGGGATAGTAGCGTATGTGAGGTCCATTTGCAAAGTTCCCCCCAATATTTTTATCCAAGATCTTGAGAATAACATACTGAACTTGGGGGGGACATCAGCCACTACAATATCCATGACCACACTTTTCATGGGAAATTGAAACAGTGTCACAACCAAGTCTTTAATAACTCCAAGACACTGAACTCTCCTGGATTCAAAGGAATAGAGGTCATGATAGGCTCGGGTGACTTCCATCCCTAGTTCTTCCATGACAGTTTTGGGCATAAGGTTGTGAGAAGCCCTTGAGTCCATCAAGCAGTTGTGCAGTACCTTGTCATGTATGTTTAGGGAGGTGTAGAAGGGAGGGGATGAATCATATTTGTATTCTACCATGGGACCTAGGATGACGGCAGAATTTTCATCTTGTAGATTGATGGAGTCTGTGGGAAGGCATGGGATTTCAGAGTGTAGAAGCTCGGAGAAGCATTTTTTGAACTCTTCATGTTTGATTAGCTCGGTGAGAGGCACAAGGATTCTGATCTTTTGAACTTCATGCTCGAAATTAAAATAAGATGAGAGCTTTGGGATTTCTCTTAGTTCAGGAACATGATTCAGAATAATAGGGGAGGGGGGTTGGGTCTTCTTACCTCTGTGAGCATCCGCTACTTGATTAGCAGGTTTCTCTATTCTAGTGGACTACTCATGAATATTAGGTGTTGCTGTCCTTTTATCGGACCTTAGGTTGTACCTGCCTCGGCCGTCGCTAGCCTTATCTCCCTTGCTCAATTCATTCAGCTGACTATCCATGAGAGACTCCTCGTAAGCTGCTTGAGTGAGATGAGGAAAAGGAGGAGTATCTTCTAAGCAGTGGATTTCAGGGTCAAGCTCATCTATTTCTCTTTCTTCCTCATCGGCCACCAAATTGGTCTGAAAAGGGGCCTGAATCCTCTGGTCTTCTCTGTCTCTTCCTCTCTCTCTTTGCACATTCGGGGGAGTAAAATTGTTCGGCCGCCTGAAACCTCCTTTGTTTTCGGCGTTCTGAGGGCCCTTGTATTCTTGCCTCCCCTCGACTTTCATTCTCTCCATCTCTGCAAACAGAGACTTCACCATCTTGTTCAGTTCATCCACTTGAGGGTGGGGCACCAATGGGCCAGAAGTTGAGGCTTCCGACCTTCCCTTTATTCTGTTTGTGTCAGCCTTGTTCCTCAGTATTTCAGCTGCTAATACATTGGATTCCACTTCTATGGCCGCGTCTTGAATTTGAGCTAAGGTGGTGTCTCTTCTCTCTCTCAACAACAGACGAAAATTGGGGCCAAATGCACAAGCATAAGAAATCTTGGCTGAGGCTTCTGAAGGCTTTATCTCGGCAGGGATTTTGTTATACATCTTATTCAATATTTTGGAGAATTCGGAGACAGTCTCTCCATCCATTTTCTTCAAAGACCCGAACTCTGTCATGTAATACATGAAATCCTTCTGGTCTCCCCACTACCTCAAGAAAACACCATCCAGGGATTCGATACCAACAATAGACCCAGGGGCCAATCCTCTAAACCACTTTCTCACCTCACCATCCAAGCTCTGGACAAAAAATCTCATCCAGACATCTTCATTTTCGATGTTCAGGTTGTTTGCATAACTATAGAAATCAACCAGATGCTCTTCAATAGTTACATCCTCTTCTCCAGTGAACTTGGGCATGTATTTCAAGTAATCTCTAGCATGGAGAGGATTCATAGGATGGGGTAGGACTAAGGGAGCGTATCTGGCAACGACTATGGCATCCATCCTATTCAGAGGGAGATTAGCACCAGCAATAGGAATATTAGGTGGAGGAGAACTTAGAGGAGAAGGAGTTCACGAAGGGGTTACCGGGACTGAGTTCTGAAGTGGAGTGGGAAACAAGAGGGGATTTAAGGAGGAGGCTAACAAGCTCAAGTTAGTAGGAGCTCTTCTTCGCGCAGAAGTGGTAAAACTAGACGTGGGGAAATATTCTGCGGTCCTGGGTCTATTCCCAGGTACAGCTTCAGGGGAAAGGGGAGTGACAAGGATTTCTCCCTCAAATCCTAGACCGGGAGGGGAAAACTCAGCAGGAACACTCCCGAAATTCAGGAAGAGGGAAACTTCAGAATATGGTCTACTTGGAAGCTGAGGGGAAGAAAATGGAGTTTCTACAGAAGGAGATAGTGGATTACCTGGTTCAACGGTGGAAGTTTCTCCTTTAGAGGCCTTTCCTTTTCTGAAAATCACCTCTGGATCAGCTACAAGTGTAGCTAGGGGCAGCTGTGGATGAGACCGCGAGTGTCTGCCTCTGAAAGCCACAATTGATAGAGCAGATTCTCCCCAGCAGAGTCGTCACAATGGAGTTTCCAGGTGCACAATAGCAATCTCAATAGTTCTGATATCTGATGCACCTTCAAAATCAGTTGATCATTGTCGTTCAATCCCGGGGAAAATTGTCAACTTCGTCCCCGACAATGGCGCCAGAAATGTTAGTGTCGGAAGTCACTCCTTGATTTCTTGCAGGAGCAGAGCCCGACACCCATCAGTTTAATGTCATGAATTGTTTATAAAGGGATGATCGAATGGAGATAAAGACTCAGGGAATATCACTCTAACTCAGGGACTAGGTCTGATACATAAGTGACAAAGGAGGTCTCGACCTAACTTCAGCCAGTGGGTTGATTGAAGGTGACCAGGTGGAAGACTTAGTAAGAAAAGTGAACAAAAAACTTTGGGCAAAAAGGCTTTCGACGGTTCGCAGAAGAAAGACTCTGAATGCAAGATCCGCTTGGTTCAGGGTCTCAAGAAGCTGGAAGGGGACTTGACTGGACCGTCCAATTCCAAGTCACTCAGCGCTGAGAAAATCACAAGAACTGATTAGAGACAGCGCAACTATTACATTGATCCATGACAACATCATCCTACAATAGCTACAGCTCAATTGGATCCTCCAATTCCGAGTTTCTCTAACACAGTGTAAACAAAGACATGAAAGAAATCGGCATTCATAAGTCAAGAAGTCTCAAAAGTCCATACATCATCAGATTAACAGTGCTTCATTAAAACTTTACAACCGAGAGATCTGCTCAACCATCGATGCTTACAAAATACAAAGATTGAGTCTATATACTCAGGAAAATTTGCCTCACGGAGGCGCGTCCAGTCACCCAAATCTTGTTGTCTCTTCAGTCAAACTCGTACCAATGTCTTCTTTTAAGCACCATATTAACTAAGCATGGCTCTTGTAAGGAGAGTAGCTAATCCATTAAGTGTTGGGCTAGCATGCACAAACTTTTCTGTTGAGTCGAGGAATCCGGCATGGCTTCTTTGGGAAAATCGATACACAGGACCTCCTCGGGCAGGCGTCTTGCCAGAACCTCCATTCCCTCACTTAATGAATGAGAGGAAGTCTCAACCACCCGCGCCTGCCATCATTTACTCCAGGCGAGAAACAGTAAGGAGATCAGATCCGATGGCGACTGGAGGTGACGATGATCCCCTCTGCAACTGAACTCGGCACCTCGAGCCTTCTTTATGCAACCCCTTCCTCTCCTCAAGTGACCATGGGCTATGACCATATTCTTTCGGCGCTCGCGAATATGAAAGGGATAACCTTTTTTGATTGAAATCGCGATGACCGATACGTTGAGAAGGCTTAATCTGGCACCGCGTATCCTTCTAGATATGATGGTTCTTACTTCTCCTGGTGATGCCGTGGACCCGGGCCCGAGATTCTCCCGGCACCTCGCACCTCGAAAAATAACGGAGCTGCTTTTTGCGTGTTGGAGTCGCGATGGGCGAAGCGCCGAGATGGCTCTACTCGTTGCCAGGTGTCCCTTCTGGATGGACGACTGAGATATTCTCGGAAATACTGTGGGCCCGAGTCCTAGATGCCCTCAGCACTTCACGTCTCGCGGCTGGGAGGAGGCTAGTCCTCGTTCTTCAAAGTCACGAAAGACGAGGAGGCGAGGGGCCCAATCGCGCGCTAGGTGTCTGCTTCAGATGGACGGCTAAGATCTTCTCGACAATGCTGTGGGCCTGAGTCACGGATGCCCTCAGCACCTCACGTCTCACGGCTGGGAGGAGCTAGACCTTCTGTTTCAAAGTCGCAATGGGAGAAAAGGCGAGGAGCCTAATCGCACACCAGGTGTCCCTCTGGATGGACGACTGATATCTTCTCGGCAATGTTGTGGGCCCGAGTCCTGGATGCCCATGACACCTCGCGTCTCGCGGCTGGGAGGAGATAGACATTCTGTTTCAAAGTTGCGATGGATGAAAAGGTGAGGAGCCTAATCGTGTACCACGTGTCCCTCTGGATGGACGACTGAGATCTTCTTGGCAAGACTGTGGGCCCGAGTCCCGAATGCTCTCGTCATTTCGTGCATCCGTGAAAGATGGAGCTGATTCTTGCGTTTCGAATTTGCGATGGGCGAAGGGGAGAGAGAACTTAATCACGCATCACGTACCCCTCTTTTGATCGGACGGCCCGAAACACTTCTTACGATACTATGGGCTCGTCATTAAAAGTGCTTTTCATTTCACGATTTGCAAGTCGGAGACCCTTGGTTCCTCTTCTTCAAATCCCTCTTCCTGAGATGACGATACGGGTAGGGCTCCCTTTTTGGTCAGCGCTCTCCATATGTAACCATTGGCTAGGGCCCAAGTACTAGTGCCTCTCGCTACTCGTGACCTCACAAGTTGGAGTATCAAACTTTGGCATTCTCCCTTTTCATAACTCGCCATCTCGCACAACTAAAAGGATATGGTCCGTCCTACGAACTCATGAACCCCGAGCTCGCAAAATATCACTATGCTTGAACTTCTTGCGATCAAAAGCCCTCGTAACTTCATGAGCGCCTCCCGAAGGATTCCGACCGTCGACCTCCTTAAAACTTTTAGCACTATACTTGACGCGACTCAGTCAATCTGCAATTACCCATCAATCGTTGTTATGCTCTGTCACTGAATCCTTTCCACTGAGGAATAAAATGCCCGCTCACTTGATTTTAAGTCCGAAAAGGACTTCTTTTATACACTTACACTGCACTTGGGCGCTCCTCGAGCAACCTGCAGACCTGTGTATCCCGATGTCGAAGACAAGTAATGTTGCTAACACATAGACAACTCACAAGATCCAAGAAAAAGTATCCTTCCATGGAATTTCCAATTGATCCTATTCAACACCAAGCCCTTACCCATACTACTACACCATTTTACACATCTTCAACAGTTAGGAAACAAGTTCATGGAATCACCCAAATGCAAACTATACTACCACCATTTTTACCTCATCCAAATGAAATCCATCTTCCACTTGCACAAACCATTATGCAACCAAACATTTTTCCATCAACTTCAAAAATAAACCCATCATTACCATTTATGCCCTCAACTACTGATAACATTCCTTTACTCAATACCTCCCATACCTCCTCTAACCTCAACTTCAATCTCACCAACCAACTCAATAATATTCCATCTACACTAAATACCCTAGTAAATGAAAAACATCACAAACAATATTTACATCACAAAGATGAACTAAATAAGCGTAGACGAGTTGCAAGATCCAAGTTAAAGCACATTTCAATGGATTTCCCATTTGAACCTACTCAAAACCAATCTCTTGCCCATATTACTCAAACATTTCATACTCATATCGATGCCTTGTCGAAAATACATACTTGCAATACTTGTATGGAATCTTACCCTAGGATTCGTACAACTATATCACCCAATGGTTTTATTTGTTCTCACTGCCACAAGGAACCTAATGGCCACCTCTTCTCTAAATGGAATAATATGGATCTTGGAGACCAACCCCTTGTCCTATCAATTCTCACCCAAGTAGAAGAATGATCATCGTTCGAGTGAGCCCATTATTGTAGGTTAGCCATGCTCATGGTGGCCAATACAAATATAGTGGTCACAGTATTAGTTTCCCACAAAACATTAACACAATTTTTAGTTACCTCCCACACCACCTTGAATATTTGGACATCTTAATAGTTAGAAGACATGGCATCGAGGGAAAATCATATGATTGTTATGTGACCAAATATCATATCATGAATGCACTTCTCTACAAGATACAAAATGATAGATATTACAAAGATGTCCAACTCAACCACACCTCAATTTCTTCACTTCTTGTTTTACCTACATACATCTCTTCTCAACTATGTGCCATTTCCTCTGATATTTCAGATACAACTCATGTTGCTCCAAACTTTTCTGAAAACCAAACTTCCTTTTCCTTTCGCCTGCCTAAGATGCATCGAGAATTGACATAAACCAATCATTTTATCCAAAACGAATCCCCCCCCCCCNCCCATTAAATATACTTGAATGGCCACAAAGAGGTGCAACATTAGTGAATGAATATACTACCCAGGGATTATTTGATATGGAATTTCCTTCTCTATTCCCAACTGGCCATGCAGTCCATGGCCAACCACAACAAAAAAACAATCGCATTGACCAATATGCACTCCACTTGATGCGCTATCATGACAAAATATTTGGTAGCCACCCAATATTTCGATACTTCTTGTACAAGCTCATCATGCGCCATCGCAGTCAATCAAGTGCATCAATGTTTGTAAAGCAGAGAAAAGAGAACAACATTCCAAACACTATTGAGGCCCTCCTCTCCCACCTACAAACTTTACCTACCAATAAACTACTAGAGCATGTTATGCTATTTGGTGCACAATTTCGAGGGACTAGAGAACACTGGAATTCTCGTAGAAGAGAATTGTAACACCCCTTTCATATTCATCTACCAAGGTTACTATAACACCACTAGGTACATAACTCAAAATAATTGTAGCGCACCTTGGCTACCGTGTAGGTGTTACTACACTGATTAACACATTCTCATTCATAATTAATCGCATGCATTTAAAAAAAATTAAATACATTCAACACAGAGTATTCATATGAATTACTGCCATAATTAACAATCAATAGCATTTCATATTAATTTATATACACAGTGGAAAATCATGATACATAAGCAGTAGAGTCATGCAAGGCATGGTTTAAACATAACCAGATACTTATCTTTTAATAGCTGTAGAATCCACCAACCAAGTGCAGGCCTTCCACGAACCTCCCAGCCTTAGACCGCACTGCTCATCAACTTAGCAGTGGGTCACCCCCGAGATGGGACCAAGCTCCACCCCAAGGCAAGGAATTCTAGGCTAGGCTAAGGTTACAGGGAAAACAACACAGAAACTCTAGAAGGATTCTTCCCAGGATGCCACCTTACACCCACTACTACCAGACTCTCATTCCCCACATGCCTGTTCCGCCCGGGAGTATACGCCTTCACAAGCACAGTCCATCGGTGCTAACCTCCCTCTCTGTGTCTCGACAACAGGCCAGATCAGGAAGTCTCAGAGCCTGTAGCTGGTGCTGGACACTCTCTAGAAGAAACCACTTCCCAACAAACTCTCTCTCTTGGAAAGAGTTGCTCACAGGTCTAACAACCTGCCTCTTCCAACAACAGTCACCTCCCTCACCTGGAGAGAGGTCATACACCAGCTCAATCACAACTTGCACTGGACAACAAGCCATGTGTCGTCCATCTCTGCATGGCCACCATAGTCAACCGGGAATACGGACTCGGGCTTTCCAAACAGGCTCAACAATGGTGGCAAGGTCTCACGGTTTTGGTTCTTGGAAACGCGTGACAACAATCCACACAGGGAATTCACACACAGGCTCTTTCGGCTCTCAGGAACGCATGAGGTGTACATGGATTTACAACCCAAACACAGGCTTTTCGACTGGTTCAACAATGGCGGAATGGTTCAGGGTCACAGATTTAGGACAAAGGATTTCTCTACAGGAGTCAGGTTGGTCGTACTGTCCAGGCTCCATACACGCTCTGATAGTCGGGTGGAATGGAGGAGGAATCCCTCTCACGGCTCATCCTGGTCATTTTATTTGCATGCACCAGGGCTGACACTTGTCATCCTTGGAACTGCATGCGTTCCATCAGCATGCATCCTCTTTTCACGCTTACCCTTTCCAAAACTTAGGATAAAATGAAACATAAAATGCACATGTTCTTTTGGAATAATATGAAAATATTAATCCCAGGCTTAAGCCCCCTAGGCTTAGCTCCCAGGCTCAACACTTAGCCCCTTTTCCATATAACCAGCCCCTAATTCCTTGCCCACTTTATGGATGCTCAGTCCCCCTTCACTCATTCATTGTGGTCGGTCTGCACCTGGCGGTGTTTATATTTTATTAATTGTTTTGCATACATACAAGTACAAAATCAGGCCCTTGGCCTCTAACCCTTAGGCTCTCTGGCCTAACAATCACATAAGCCTCCAGCTTATAACAACTTGGCTCACCAGCCTATAAAACATAATTACAATTCCTTTTAGGACATAGTTTACTATGGGGCTCGGCCTTGGGGACACTACAATTCCCCTCCCCTTATTTTTTTGCACTGTCCTCAGTGCAACTTTACATAGCATCTGCAAGCTTTTCAAAATTTTCAAAAAGATGCGGGTACTCTACCCGTATAACATCTGCATGCTCCCATGTCGCGTCCTCAGGACCGTACCAAGTCCACTGGACCTTTACAGGCTCTATGGTTCGATTCCGGAGCTGTTTTCTTTTCCTGTCCAATATGCGCACATGATGCACTTGCAGGACACCTTCTGGTTCTACCTGAATCACATTCCAATCGATAACATGATTATCATCAGGTACATATTTCTTAAGTAGTGAAACATGAAACACATTATGTACAGTCATAGATGCAGGTAATGCAAGCATGTATGCAACTGGCCCAATCCTTTCCAAGATCTCAAATGGCCCACAAAATCTTGCCGCCAACTTGGCGCAACTTCCCAGCTTCAGGGAACTCCTGTTAGTTTTCACTTTCAGGAAAACATGGTCACCCACTTTGAATTCTCTATGGGTTTTGTTACTATCAGCGTAACTTTTCTGCCTGTCCTGGGAAACTTTTAAATTATGTTTAATTTTTATCATTTGATCTTCCATCTCTTTGAGTAGTTCAGGCCCAACTACAACTCTGTCAGCTGGATTATCCCAGCTCACTGGAGTGTTGCACTTTCTTCCATAAAGCGCTTCGAATGGGCTCATCTTCAATGATGCATGATACCCATTATTGTAGGCGAATTCTACCAAATGCAGGTAGTCTTCCCACCTTGATGGTTTATCCATCACATACATTCTCATCATGTCTTCTATTACTCTGTTCACTCTCTCTGTCTGTCCATCAGACTCGGGATGATACGTTGTACTAAAGTTCAGATTCGTTCCGAATCCTTTGAACAATCCTTTCCAGAAATTCGAACTGAATTTCAGGTCCTTGTTAGACACAATTGTCTTAGGAATTCCATGCAAGCGTGCAACTTCTTTTAAAAATATATCAGCAACATCAGCTGCCCTGTGGGTGGTTTTCAGTGGAATAAAATGGGAAACTTTAGTAAGCTTGTCCACCACCACCATGATTGAATCATGTTGCTTTCTTGTTCTAGGTAGACCAGTGATAAAATCCATTGTTACCACGTCCCATTTCCACTCAGGAATAGGTAAAGGCTGCAGGAATCCTGCTTGGTGCCGGTGCTCAGTCTTAACCTTTTGGCACTCCATACATCTGGCGATGTATTCAACGATTTCTTTCTTCAAACCCGGCCAAAAATAATGGCCTTTGACTGCTGTCATAGTCTTCTGATAACCATGATGTCTAGCATAAGCCACGTTATGCATCTCCTTTAGAATTTCCAGCTTCAATTCTCGATCATTGGGTACATACACTCTGTTTTTATACAGAAGTAGACCATCAGTTCCCAAGGTGTAAATTTCGTTGGTCTGTGGTCCCTCACGCTGCTGTAGCTTTGCTACAAGATTTTTGTACTGCAAAACAACATTTGCAGCTTCCAAAATTCTGTCTTTCATCTCATACTAGTACATGCTAATGGCGGTAGCATGTAATTCGTGCACCTTTCTGCTGAGTGCATCAACCACCTTATTTTCTTTCCCCTTGATATGCTTGATATCAAATTCATATTCGCACAGAAACTCCAGCCATTTGATTTGCCTGGCATTTAAGGTCGGCTGATCAAATAAATATTTCAGACCGTTATGGTCTATTCTCAGCTCGAATCTCTTGCCCATGAGGTAATGTCTCCATTTCCTCAAGGCGTGGACGATTGCTACCAGCTCTAAATCGTGAGTGGCATAATTCTTCTTGTGCCCCTTCAACTTTCGGGATTCATAACAAACTACAAATCCCTCTTGGCTGAGAACTCCTCCCAGCCCCTCCTTACATGCATTTGTGCACACTACGTAATCCTTATTTGGATCTACGATCTTCAGGATTGGAGCATTGGTTAGCAGTTGTTTCAATCGCTGGAAGCTGCTTTCACATTCTTCAGTCCACTAGAACTTGTTCTCCTTCCTTTGCAAGGAAGTGATAGAATGAGTTATCCTTGAGAATTCGACTATAAACCTTCTATAGTAGCCTGCCAGACCCATAAAATATCTAACTTATGCCACATTCATTGGCGCTGGCCATTCTCGAATGGCTTGTACGTTTTCAGGATCCACAACGATCCCTTCTTCAAATATTATATGTCCCCAAGTAATGGATCTGCCTTTGGTAAAATGAGCACTTGCTCAGTTTTGCGTACAACTGGTGTTCTCTCAACACCTGTAGCATCATTCTCAGGTGTTTCTCATGTGCTTCCTCTGTCTTGGAATAAACCAAGATATCATCCAGGAAGACTATGAAAAACTGGTCCAAATAATTTTTGAACACTCCATTCATTAAGCACATGAAAACAACAGGTGCGTTGGACAAACCAAACAGAACCACTGTGAACTCGTAATGACCGTACCTTGTTCTAAAGGAGGTCTTACTGATGTCCTCATCCTTTATTCTCACTTGGTGATAACCTGATCGGAGATCTATTTTCGTAAATATTTTCGCATCCTTCAACTGATCAAAAAGATCATCAATCCTTGGCAAAGGATACTTGTTCTTGACAGTGACCTTATTCAGCTGCCGAAAATCAATGCACAACCTCATCGTCCCATCTTTCTTCTTCACGAATAGGACCAGGGCTCCCCACAGTGACACACTGGGGTGAATGTAACCTTTCGTTAGTAGCTCTTCGAGCTGCAATTGTAACTCTTTCAGCTCTGGTGTACTCATTCTATAAGGAGTCTTCGAAACTGGAGCTGCTCTAGGCATCAAATTTATAGAAAAATCGATGTCTCTCTTCGGAGGTAGTCCAGGTACCTCCTGAACTATATCCTTGAATTCTTTGAGTACTTCGTGGTCTTCCAGATTTGAGACTACATCATGGGATGCTTCTTCCACCCGAGCTGCGAATAATTGACAGCCTTTTCGGTAACGTCTCTTCAGCTGCATGGCTGAGATTTCCCTCACAGCCACGACTTTGGGAATTCCTTGGACTGTTATCTGATTTCCCTCTTCCTTCAGGCATGTAAATCTCTTGTTACGGCAGTCCATAAGGGCATGGTGCTGGTCCAACCAGTCCATCCCAATTAAGAAATCGTATGAGCCTAAAGGCAGAATGTTCAATTCAGCCTTAGTGCTCATTCCTTTCATGTCCACTGAACATGACTTAACCAATTCAGTGACCTTCCTCTTGGTCCCTGTGGCCAACTGCACTAACCAAGACTTCTCATGTTTGCTTCTCGTTAGATGCAAACTTTCCACCACTCTAGGATCTACATAGCTATGGCTATCCCCTGAATCAATTAAAATAACAAGTGGTCGGTTGTTGATCGTACCTTCTACTTCAATCATGTGCGATTGAAAATATGCTTGCTTATTGTCCAGGGCTGCGTAGATCCTCGACATTCTGCTGCCCATATCCTCCATTGTTTCAGCTTGCTGAACAGTATGTACAATTCTTGCTTTACCATTTTTATGGAGACAATCTATGTACTTATGGTTTCCTTGAAAGCCCCAACACTGAATGGGTGTCTGTCTCTATCTTTGTGCTCCCTCTTCAGTCATTCTCAGCTCTCTAAACGATGGTTGTCCTTGAAGACTATTTTTGAAAAAGGAAGTCTTGTTTCCCTTCTGCCTCTATTCCTTCTTAAACTTCCTCTGATCATTCCAAGCCTTCTGAAGGATAGGCCTTTCTCCTTGTTGTTCATACAAGCATTTCGCCCTTCTTATGGTTTCTTCCATGGTCCTAGGATCATCATATTGAAACTTGTCACCAATGGAAGGTGGCAGTCCACTCAGATATCTCTGAATCTCTACAGCCTCATCTTTGATGAATGGAACATACTTCAGTAGTTCTAGAAAACTTCGTTCATACTCATCAATGATCATATTGCCCAACTTGAGTTCGAAGAACTCCTTCATCTTTTTGTCATAGTATCTTTTGGTCAGGTATTTCTTCTCAAAATACCTCTTAAATTCCTTCCAAGTGACCTCTTTCTCTCTGATGTGTTGCACCTGCACAAACTGATCCCACCACATGGATGCTTTTCCTTTCAATTGGTACATTGCAATTCTTCCTTCTGTATGGGCAGAATAATTCTGCAGTTCGAAGTATTTCTTCATGCCCAGCAACCATGTCTCGGCATCTTCCTCCTTCTTATGTTCTCCATCGAATGTTGGAGGCTTAATTTTTTTCATCTCCCCTTTCAATTCCTCCTTTCCAGATTTTCGATGTTTTCTGGTAGGGGACGGGCTTGAACCACTATGTGTCTCCCCGTCAGAATGTCTTCAGGAGCGACTAAGATGTCGGCTACCACTCCTCGACCTACTTCTTCTCCCATGGGTTCTGCGACTCTCCGTCGTACTTGATTCTCTTCCCTTCTCGAGTTTCTTCTCTATTCTTTTGAGGCTCTTCAAAAATTTTAAGTTTAATTCACCCTGTCAATCCCTGACTTTCATGAGATTTTGGCTATCATCTCGGTGAGCCTTGGCCTCTCTTTCCAATCCTTCAATGATTTCCATTATGTGTTTTTCCTTATCCTTCTCTTTTCCATGCCCATTAGAGTTCGATCCTTTGACTCCCAAGTTAACATCCTTTCCTTCCTGTTCGTCTTCTATTTCAGGGGTAATATGCACCTTTCCCCACTCCATACGCGACGTTGGTTAACGGGCGTCCTGACCTCCGTGAACTCTGCACATGCACTTTGCAATTAAATTCGAAGTTTTTCAGGCCATTAAATTCATAAACAATCCACAACATTTATAACTAATACCAACAAGAACAAAAGATATTTCGATTCCAATGGGTTTTTTGAGCTCTCGTATGGCTCTGCACTTTTTGGTTTTTTTGAAATTTCGGTTTTCGGGACTTTTGGGCCTTCGGGTTTTCGGTTTCCTTACCCTCCGGGCCCACAACATAGCTGTCATCCTTAAAATCCACTACGATCCTTCTGTCTTCAGAGATTTCGGGACTTCAGGACTTCGGGTTTTCAGCACTTGGGAGTTAATTATACAGTGACTCCCCACCTCTTGTCATTTCAATTGCCGAATTCCAAAATTCCGATTTACCTTACCCTCTGGGCCCACATAGCACAGTGGTCATCCACAACCACGGCGGCACGTGGCACATTCATGAGGGTCCACGTCACTTTTAACGACATCATCGGGTCCCACCACTCTCGCTTTTCTTCTCGACCCACTATCATGAGTTACACATCCATGTGTCCACGTCTATTCCAAGTAAAATCCAACGGTCAAATCTTTCTCATATCTATGGCGCAGATCTTTTCGGCGTTTTGGGATTCCAAATGTCGATGCGCTCTAACTCTCGTTAGCCCTCCGGGCTAGACTCATGGTTCACATGACCTCTCCTTATATGACCACAGTCATACCTCCTATCGGGGTTTCAGACTTCGCAATGCCGAAATGCATAAACTTCTTGTCCATGGGATTCCCGATTCTCTGAATCTCGATTTCCCGATATGACGTCAGCTAGGCCCCCACAACGGAGCTTTCCTTTCGGGAAATCTCTCGAATGCTCTGATCTCCTCCACACATCCTCCTAAGATGGACGGTCCTGATCACTTCTCGTGATTTCACGGTTCCAAATGTCCCAGGCGTCTCGTCTCCAGGATTCGCGACATGATGAACCCCGATGTGCTGATTCAACTTTTCTATCAGGACTTCCTCCGATAGCCTGGATTGCTGCCACGCGCCCTGAGCGAATGGACGACCCTCGCCGCTTCTCGTTATTTCACGATTTCACGATTTCAAATGCTCTGGTTGCCTTATCTTCAGGATCTGGGAAACGTCGAACCCCGATATGCTGGTGGGCTCCCGATTTCGCCCACGTGTCCGAACTGACGGACGGCTCAGATCCAATCTCGGGATTTCATGACTTGTGATTCCCTGATGACAAAGTTCTATTGTCAACTCAAAACCTCGGTAGCCGATATACTGATGGGTCGCTCGATCTCCACCACGTGTCTCAACTGTTGGGCGGCTCAGATCAAATCTCGGGACTTCACCCAATTCACAATAAAAAATGCTCACCTATGTGAGTCCTGGTGTCCGGATCTCCAAATTGGACGATCGCGCGACGCGCGTCCTTCCTCAGATGAATGGCTCAGATCGTTGTTGGGACTTTTACTATGAAAATTCTCGACCTCCTGTCATCGTGACTCCCGATATTTTGACATACGAAATGTCGACGGGCTCTTTATTATCGCCACCTGTCCCTTCGAGATGGATGGTCCTAACTAATTCGGGATTTCACGTATCGCAATTTCCACCCTCCTGTGCAATATCCAAAGGGCTTTAAACCCCGTGCACACTTTTCAGATCTGACGGTCACAAGGGTTCTCCTTCCCTCTCGAATAGATCCTAAGGCTCCCACACTTTCGGGTGTGGAGTCCTCTCTCCCTGTGGACTCATACCACACTGGCTGCGGTTTCATAACGCCGCTATACGTCCCGAGCTTTAAAGACTCATCAATAACTCCTTGACATTTTGGAGAAAACCAGGGTCTGAAATTGGCCTTCCAGACCCAATTTCCCCTCGTATTCTTGGTCCAAATACCGTTCCACTGGCCCATCTAGGCTCAGTGTCGAAACCTTGGCTCTGATACCAAACTGTAACACCCCTTTCATATTCATCTACCAAGGTTACTATAACATCACTAGGTACATAACTCAGAATAACTGTAGCACAGCTTGGCTACCGTGTAGGTGTTACTACGTGGATTAACACATTCTCATTCATAATTAATCGCATGCATTTAAAACAAATTAAATACATTCAACACAGAGTATTCATATGAATTACTTCCATAATTAACAATCAATAGCATTTCATACTAATTTATATACACAACAAAAAATCATGATACATAAGCAGTAGAGTCATGCAAGGCATGGTTTAAACATAACCAGATACTTATCTTTTAACAGCTGTAGAATCCACCAACCAAGTGTAGGCCTTCCACGAACCTCCCAGCCTTAGACCGCACTGCTCATCAACTCAACAGTGGGTCACCCCCAAGCTAGGACCAAACTCCACCCCAAGGCAAGGAATTCTAGGCTAGGCTAAGGTTATAGGGAAAACAACACAGAAACTCTGGAAGGATTCTTCACAGGATGCCACCTTACACCCACTACTACCAGACTCTCATTCCCCACATGCCTGTTCCGCCCGAGAGTATACACCTTCACAAGAACAGTCCATCAGTGCTAACCTCCCTCTCTAGGTCTTGGCAACAGGCCGGATTAGGAAGTCTCAGAGCCTGTAGCTGGTGTTGGACACTCTCTAGAAGAAACCACTTCCCAACAAACTCTCTCTCCTAGAAAGAGTTGCTCACAGGTCTAACAACCTGCCTCTTCCAACAACAGTCACCTCCCTCACCTGGAGAGAGGTCATACACTAGCTCAATCACAACTTGCACTGGACAACAAGCCACACACAGTCCATCTCTGCATGGCCACCACAGTCAACCGGGAATACGGACTTGGGCTTTCCAAACAGGCTCAGCAATGGCGGCAAGGTCTCACGGTGTTGGTTCTTGGAAATGCGTGACCACAATCCACGCAGGGAATGCACACATAGGCTCTTCTGGCTCTCAGGAATGCATGAGGTGTACATGGATTTACAACCCAAACACAGGCTTTCCGACTGGTTCAACAATGGCGGAACGGTTCAGGGTCACGACTTCAGGACAGAGGATTTCTCTGCAAAAGTCGGGTTGGTCATACTGTCCAGGCTCCGTACACGCTCCGGTAGTCGGGTGGAATGGAGGAGGAATCGCTCTCACGACTCATCCTGGCAATTTTATTTGCATGCACTAGGGCTGACACTTGTCACCCTTGGAACTGCATGCATTCCATCAGCATGCATCCCCTTTGCACGCTTACCCTTTCCAAAAATTAGGATAAAATGAAACATAAAATGCACATGTTCTTTTGGAATAATATTAAAATATTATTCCTAGGCTAAAGCCCCCTAGGCTTAGCCCCCAGGCTCAACACTTAGCCCCTTTTCCATATAACCAGCCCCTAATTCCTTGCCCACTCTGTGGATGCTCAGTCCCCCTTCACTCATTCATCGTGGTCGGTTTGCACCTGGTGGTGTTTATATTTTATTAATTGTTCTGCATACATACAAGTACAAAATTAGGCCCTTGGCCTCCAACCCTTAGGCTCTCTGGCCTAACAATCACATAAGCCTCCAGCTTATAACAACTTGGCTCACCAGCCTATAAAACATAATTACAATTCCTTTTAGGACATAGTTTACTATGGGGCTCGGCCTTGGGGACACTACAAGAATTGACAGAAATGATCACACAACTAGGGTGCCCCACATTATTTTTCACACTCAACGCAACAGACACAAAATGGCCAGACTTTCATGTTGTAATGGGTACCTCTCCACCTTCAAATCCACTTCGACATCAACAATGGAGGACCTGCAATGTCATTCAACGACCTCACATTATTCCTTTGTACATGCATAAAAGGTTTGAAATATTTCATCAGGAAATGCTTCAAAAATACTTCCATACTCAAGACTTTTGGTACTTGTATATCACATCATACTTTTATCCCCACTCATTCTAGGCAAAACATACAGCTTATACATCTCTCTAACATTCTATTATTGGTTTTCATGTAGGTATGAATGGAAACACTGAGGCTCCGCACATATTCATGGTTTCTTATGGTTACAAGGTGCTCCAGAAATGGAAAATTTTGATTCGAAAGACCCCATACAAATAAGTTATGCTAAGGGTTTCTTTGACAAATATGTAACAACTTGGAATCCCCGAAGTGACCCTTGTTTAAAAGATATCGCATCCCTCCTTACTTCACATCCATTTAAGGACTACACAGAGCTCCTTAATCAGGTACAATGCCATACAAAGTGCACAAAGACAACATATCTTTGTATGAAAGCCTCCAAGCTCCAATGAAAATATTATTTCCCATGGACCTTACAGTCTAATTCTTCTCTCTTCATTGATACTTCTAGTAAAAAAAAATATGAACCTTCCAGGAATGATGATCATCTAAACATCCATAACCCTGACATACTAATAGTATGGAGAGAAAATATGGATTGTCAACATATCCTCTCTTGTCACACGGTTATGGAATTTATTTCCAAATACGCTTCTAAAGTAGAGGGTCAGTCAGAAAGCTATCATCATATGTTGACTAGAATCATAGATACATTGAGTCCAACAAATCCTGCTTCATTTTCCTACAGACGTTTGCACACAAAAGCTATAGTCAACCGAGATATAGGCTCTCAGGAAACCTGTCATATGTTGCAAAAACTTCCCCTTGTCACATGTAGTCGTCTTTTCATGACACTAAATGTTGGTCACCATATCTTTCGTCGAGTCTCCAAAGATCCATCTGATTTTTTATCTGGATCTACCTTCATTGGTTCCTATGTCACTCGACCTCCTTGCCTTCAACCCCTCCCTCTCATTGAAATTGCAAAATATTGGTCATATAGTCGCCATTGAAAAATTAACCCATGTCGACGAAGGAGCTCTCCAGTAATTGTCCTAATCTGGCCACACTTCACAATCATTCCGACACCAGATTCCAAATCCTTTGAATATTTCTGTTGGAGTGAGTTGCTACTATACAAACATTTTAGTAACTTTGCAACTGACATAGGCCTTTCAAGAGATACTATCATACACAATTGGTAGAACAAAAAAGGAACCTACCATGCATGGCATGTAGACCATTCCCTTGCAAATGTTGAAGAACCAACAGTAAAGGAAGTTGAAGAAACTGATACAAATATGCATCCTGGCATGGAGATAAATGAATGGGAATTATTATCAAGGTTGATCCCTGCTACCAATAGACTTCAACGAGCTTGACATTCTTGGACATCGTGACTTTGACACCAACTATTGTTGGAACATCCCAGACATTCCAGAAGCAGTTTGTACTTATGCAACACAGTTCA